>JARKIB010000354.1:0-133647 GCA_029378385.1 Mycena metata | reverse complement strand
TAACCTACCCTAACCCTAACCCTAACCCTAACCCTAACCCTAACCCTAACCCTAACCCTAACCCTAACCCTAACCCTAACCCTAACCCTAACCCTAACCCTAACCCTAACCCTAACCCTAACCCTAACCCTAACCCTAACCCTAACCCTAACCCTAACCCTAGGGGGTAGGATCGGGGCTGCTTCTTGTGCAAAGACATTCATCGAGAGACGTGGATCACTCTCGTTCGATAAAGTGGTCAGGGAATGAAAGGCGGAAACCGGTCAGCAAGCGTAGCAATGCAGGGACTCCTTGAAAGCCACACGACGTGCACGAGGCCACGGTTACTGTCCGCCCCGGACCTCGGCAAGCAGAGCTTTAACCGGGCAGACCCGGGGCGGGGTCACCGGGCTCCCTTCAAGTTTCGGTGGAAGTGGGGGGAAATCGGTGATTCTGAGCGCTTCATTTTGCCAGAAATGGTCTCAGATTGCCGAGGGTTTTGCCGCTGGGACGGTATGACGCGGAAGAAAGAAAAAGTTACAAAAATGCTCGAGGTTTCGTGATATACCACCCGACCCCGAGTCGAACGGGGACGTCCTGCATCAAATGTGGTCGACCGCATAGGCTAAGCAGGTATGCTGTCCCGTTTGTAAAATAAATCAGTTGCATCTTCACGGGGGCAAGACATATAAATTTTTGCAAAGTCAACCATATATTGTGGGATTGCTCACCTTGGCAATTGTCAATGGGTGAAGTGCACAGAAAGAAAACAGGTGGCAGAATATATTTCAAACCTCGGTTCGAAATATATGTCGACGCCAAGTCAAATCTATTTCGATGCACTTCAAATATATTTCGACGCACTTCAAATCTATTTCAAAGCGAGTCAACTCACATATAAATTCTGAGGCATCTTCTTGGCATCGTTCCTCACAACGGGGAGACACGTCCGCTCATTGCCCGACACGGCGGGCGTTGAATGTCGGGCACGGCGGTGTCGCGTCGGTTGTGGTTGGAGCATCGGATCACCGCACCGGTGCTTGACAGTGTTTGGCTGGAGGGTTCCGGGTGTTGCGGAAGTGTGCCAAGCTGATTGATGTTGGATTGATGTAACCACAGTAGCGGTGGGTCTTTTCAGGCCGAGCTTTTAGCTGTTGTTACTGGAAGTAAAAATGACACAGAGACACCTAACGAGTTGTATTACAAGGTCCCAAGAATGTCCAGAAATGAGCTTGGAGCATTCATCAGCAAAACAGCATTCCTGTCATAGAAAGGGTACCCTCTACGTAGTACTACGTAGTGCTACGTAGTGCTATGTAGTTTGGCGTCAACTATGTAGTTCTATGTAGTCTCCGTAGTAAAAGGACGTTTTGCTGATGTTGGTACATACTTTAGATCTAAATGTAGTAATGTACCATCTCTCAGAGGTACTTATTTCAAAACAATGAACATCCAGTTGCATGAAGACTGACGCGACAAGATATCCAAAAATGAACTACGAGAACTAATAAACGAGTAAGACAACAGCGCTGTACGGTGTATGTACCAGTGCCGAAGTTCGCATTTTAGAAGATGGAAACATGATAGACACATGCGCCGGGGGTGCTCTGCGGTTCACAAGGCCGCCGCAGACATATGAACCTGTTGGGAGGGCAGCATGAGGGTTATAGGACACTAAAAGACGTCACATAAAAAACTGGGAGGGGCGAGTCCTAAATTGCTATTTACTGGTCGGGTATTACTCGGTATTGCCTGAAATTTGCACTGTGGGGTCCTTGGCATGTTCTGACCCGCCTTATACAATACCCTGACGGGAAGCCATGGGAAACCCCCACATTGGGCAATTTTATAAATAGAGTGCAGACAGGTTGAAATTGCCATTTGCTGCTTGAGGATTGATTCCCATCAGGGTATTGTATAAGGCGGGTCAGAACATGCCAAGGACCCCACAGTGCAAATTTCAGGCAATACCGAGTATTACCCGACCAGTAAATAGCAATTTAGGACTCGCCCCTCCCAGGTTTTTATGTGATGTCTTTAGGACTTTATGCCCGCTCGTGGGGCACCGGTTTTTTGGCGTGGCATGCCGTGGCGTGGCGTGCCGCAGTGGCAGTGTTGGCGTGTCCCGACGTGCCACTGGAGGCTTTTTTCGGGGACTTGGTTTTTGGGGGCTAGGATGCTATCCAGTGACATAGTTTACCCCCCGTCGCAAACCGCACCTCTAAATACAGCCTGTGGAATGAGATTTTGCCTTATTTAGTTGGCCATCAATTCCATTCCCACGGTTGAATTGTCGTATTCTAGACGTATTTCTCCTTCAACGCGCTTGGAATTGTGCTTTATCTCTCCGAATATTTGTGGCTATGTATGGCTCACCTTATCAACTGTGTGCTTCACCCAGTTGGTTCAAATTGGAGGCCGTGTGCAGCAACAAGCGTGCAGGTCTTGGTCGTAAATCATAATGCCCTGGCAAATTCGAGTGCTGTGTTTGACGGCTTCCCAGTTGTCGGCCATGTCCTTTCCTACAGAATACACACCGGCTGAGTGTGTAGGGTGTAACTGGGAACTGCTACTCTGCATGTAGCTTGTAATACTCCCTGGAATAGATGTTGTGGAATAGATGTTGGCCGCCAACGAGAAGACGGAGGGAGGAAGAAAATACCTGTTGAATCAGAAACTCTCAGGACTCAAGATGGAGGGCACACAGAATGGAAACGCCCTACACAACCCAGGAGCTGGTGCTGCAGTTGCAGCAGCAGGTGCGGCAAAGTATTGAACACCATGGTGCACCATAAGCCGCAAGAAACCCTCGAGGATGACCTGTTAGTACCAAAATTAAGTAGCAGAGGGCTGGGAACATACGAAGACCACGGTTGTGAGTCGAGCGCTGACGCTCACTGTGGATGGAAAAAAAGTAGAGCAACCGTACGTCTATCAAAATCTTCGATGGCGATCGAGATTTCCTGAAACGGCCACATTTCCGCGCGAGCAGCATAATTTGAGCGAGGAAGACGTGAATGTAGACCCATGTTGGCAGTAGCAATGAGTATCGGTGAGGAATCGGCCAGCACGGTGGTGCACGGCAGTGTACGGTGCCGCACGCCACGGTGCACGGTGCCGTGCACTGCCGTGGCATCAACGTGCACCACCGTGTCCCGCCGTGCGTGCAAGTGACTATTTTGTTCCCGAGGAAGTAGAATGTCTCCAATTGATGCCATTGCTGATTCATTGCGTTGTTTCATACCCACAGACACGACTTGAGGATATTTGAACTGACTTTGACAGGTTGACTGAATGATCGTAGAGTAAAGAACTGAAAAATATATCACTCGTACAACTTGAGTAGTCCCCGTATGAGTGTCCACTGACTTTCGCTTACCCTTTGGTGTACAGCGATGACTTGGGAAGTGGTATCTGTGCCTGAAAGTCGGTCAATGTGGCCAAAATTCAACCAACACAGTTGAACATACTAACATTGGTCTAATTCAGGTACAGTTCAAACACAAACATACTAGTTATCACCACATATACCTTCAATGCAACTTTCGAGTGGTTTGGGACCGTGCTAAGATACCCCAGCCTCCCGCCGGGACACGCCAACACAGCCACCACGGTGGCACGGCACGCCACGGCGCGCCACGGCGAAATCCCGGGGCCCCCGCTCGTGTCCACACATCGTCTCCGATCTTCACGAGGGTCATTTCGTTTGGTTTATCGTTAATTATGGGTAGTGAGATGGGGGAAGATAGGAACGGGGGTAACGGCGCTCTACTATTTTTGATTCGTGTGAAGCGATGCCCAACATGCGGATTTGGTGCGGATACAGCGTGAAGTTCACCCGTCACTACCGGTGCGGCAAGAGTCCAGATTCCAGGAGACTGCCATCGAAGAACAGCAGTATCCCAGAAAACGGCGATGAATAGCCTTGAGACCCGCGGCAATCTCGGAGTGATCACTGATGGTCGGAGTTTAAAAACGTTCTTGCACCTCAACCACGGACATCCATTTGCAGACGACCTTTGCTGTTGGGAAAGCTCGATAAACATCCGAACCCAATCCCTCTAAATCGTTTAAATATTCCTTTGGTTCAATTCTCCTAGGGACCCATAATACTTCTTGACAATTTTGAATGTCCCAGCGCTTGAACGCGAGAAGACGTTCCACGGCACTTCGGCTGTAAACCAGCCTTCGACCTCGTGGCATACACATGTGATCCCACATAATTCGTCTTTCCATCTCCTTATACACTGAACCATCGCACCGATACATCCGTTCGGCCTGGTCTCTCTGCAGCATGTCTCAATGGTCTGCGCCGCCTCTGTGAGGTGTCCGCGTGGTCTGCAGGGTGTCTGCAGATTGCCTGTCCAAGGCACCGTTAAACGCAGACGAAAAAAGAAAACCCTAATCCTTGGGGAATGGCTTGAACAGAATGGTAGCGGGCTCTGCTGCTTGTCGGCCTTACTGCATTCTCCGATAGTCACCCTAACCCTGAAAGTAAAAATAATGCGGTGCTCGTGTGAAGACACGGGGCATTATAAAGATTGTGGGTCTGGGTGTCTCCATACACGCCGTCTGCCTTGCGAGTAGCCGTTCATGACTGAAATCAAGAACCCTCCGACGTTCGAAGGTCTCCCGGGCGAGGATGTGCACAAGTGGATTACTACCATGCGCGCGGAGCTCGAAAGACGCAGCCTCCCCCGCACGGAGTGGGTCTCCACTGCCACCATCTTTCTTGGCACCCGGGTGCGACGGATCTTGGAAGAGGCAAAAGCCACGTCGGAGTGGGATGGAGAATGGGAATCTTTCACTTCCTGGCTGAGGAGCACATTCAACGGTGCGTCTAGGTTGGGATGTTGCCCCCTCGCTCATATTTTCTATCACAGATGATTCCAAGTCCCAAATTGAAGGTGGGTCCGTCGATGTTACTCCGACTTATTCTGATTTGAACCCAGATGATCCACCACCATATACCCCGAACACCGGAGGACCTGGAGGCGGAGGCGGAGGACCAGGCGGAGGACCAGGCGGTGGAGGAGGGGGGCCAGGAGGAGGGCCGGGAGGACATAGAAGTGCCTTCCGACGGTTCAGGGAGGATTATCCGACTGCCGCCACTGCCGCCGCCGTTGGCCTTGCTATCACCGCACCAATCGCCGGCCCTATTGTTCTGGTTGGAGCCTTGAATGCGGTTGGATTCGGTGCAGGGGGCGTTGTTGCCGGTGAGCCTGACCTATGAGAGTTTCACATGAATTCTAATGTTTTCAATGTTCTAGGCTCTATCGCTGCGGGCATCCAATCAGCGTTCTATGGGGGGGCAGTTGCGAGTGGCTCCCTGTTTGCAATCGCCCAGTCGATCGGCGCCGGCGGCGCTGCGCTGGCCGCAGTAGGGCCAGCGGTGAGTGCAGGTGCAGGTGCACTGGGGCTGCTCGGTGCGGCGCAAGTCGCGCCTAGACGTGCCGCATAGTGGGCCCACTCTCAACATGTCGTCGTGCTGTGGCGGACAACTTCGTGCTGGGAAGGAATTGAAGCGGGAAACTTAGTTGCATTGTATCCTTGAGTGCCTGAGAGGATGGAGTCAAAGAGATCCTGTGTTACGTTGCTGCGGTGCTACGGTATGGCACTGTCCAAATATTATTTTTGGTGGCATCTAGCCGCAAACAGGCTTTCTGCCGCACATCTTCACCCTTTTCAGTAATGGTTGCAAATTTTTTGTGTGTGGTTGCACGGTCTAGTGCTGGCAAGGTTCGGTTCAAGCATTTGCTGAACCTGAACCGGGAACCGCGTTCAGGTTCAGTTCGACGTTCGAACGCGTTCGAACCGCGGCAAAGTTCGGGCTTCTCGGGGACTCGAATTTGCATCAGTGACACTTGTATATGCCCTCTTCTGGTACCTTTCTGAGTCTGTACAGTTTCAACTCAATTTTCTACATCCCAGTGACCTTCAACTCAAAAGAATTGCATAGTCAAAAACATCAACACACGCGAAACCACGTGAAACTGTGATGCATTTCGGCATATAGGGTCCCAGGCTATCACTCCCGTAGTGTGGCAGACTTGATAGCAAGTCTAGGCTACATGATTACTGATTTTATAAATTCAAGCTCGAAATTACCACTGAAAATCGCTGAAAATGGGGTCTGTCGGTTCGGGGTTCGGTTCAGGTTCTCGAAGGCGCGAACGCCGAACCTGAACGTGGCGTTCGGTTCGACCACAGGCTGAACCTTGAACCTGAACGCCGCGTTCAGTTCGGTTTGGTTCAGGTTCGAACCGTTTTTCGAACCGGACCTTGCCAGCACTAGTTGCACCGTACCATGGAAAGGGTTGCATCTCAAGTTAAGGAAGGGTTTCAACGTTTATGTGCCCAATTTAGAACCAACGGTGGAGGTTGCATCTCAGGGGGGTTTGAACTTTGGGTTGCACCTCGGAACAAGATTCGGCAAGCCTCGGCTAAGTGCGCCGATGTCGCGGACCGACTTTCCGGACAGCGGCGATCAATTCCGTTCATGCCCCCGAGCGCGGTTGGAGGTATCAGGGGGCTAAGCAATTGAATTGTCCATCCAAGTGATTTGACTTTCCACAACATGGAATAGAAAAACACAAGTTAAACCTCGTCCTCAATTAATGGCCGGCCTGAGAGCTGAGCTCCCGTCCCTCGAAGAGTGTTGGATTTTTCTGACCACCACCCAGATAAGTTCTTGCTTTTTCATGTCTCCGGACTGAATGGCTCCCGAAGGCTGTGGCGGCAATCTACGGCGGCCCGACCCCCTGCTGCATGTAACCTAGACCGAGATGTCACCCAATAATATCAATATCAACTTGGCAACCACTTCCTCAATGCAACCAAGATGTGGACCAACATGTGAGCGATACCCTGGGGATGTGAACTCAGGGATGTAACTTGCAAGCAAAAACCCCGAGAAAATTATCCTAATTTTTGGACAGTATATCGCCCATACTACGGTGCCTCCGGGAGTCGAACCCGAGCGAGGAGTGCATTTACATCTCGACAATAATCCTATCATTCGTCTGCACCTTGACCGTCAACGGCACCGGTGGTATTCAATCTGCGAGACGACGGAGGGAGATTTCACAGCAGCAATCATGAAATTTCGGACGAGCCGAGCCGCAAATTGAAACTCAAAGTGTTGAGTTGGCAATAGTTGGGCCTGAGATCTGAGCTGATTCTGTAAGTTTCGTAAAAGAATTCACACGTGCTGAAAGCCAAAGAATAGCCTTTGTATTCGACTTGAGTGAAACTTTAATGGTAGTCAAAGTTTCAGTTTACAGATAGGGCGAGCCGAAATCATGTTGCGAAACTATAGGTATCGACATACAAAAAAATGTAGCGTGAAATCTCGCTCGAAATGCAAAGTTTCGACTAGTGAGGTGAAATTAAAGGTTAAACTCTGTATTTCGAGTGAGATTTCACCTCGCTAGTTGAAACTTTGCATTTCGAGTGAGATTTCACGCTACATTTTTTGTATGTCGATACCTTAGTTTCGCAACATGATTTCGGCTCGCCCTATCTGTAAACTGAAACTTTGACTGCTATTAAAGTTTCACTCAAGTTGAATACAAAGGCTATTCTTTGGCTTTCAGCACGTGTGAATTCTTTTACAAAATTTAGAGAATCAGCTCAGATCTCAGGCCCAACTATTGCCAACTCGACACTTTGAGTTTCAATTTGCGGCTCGGCTCATCCGAAATTTTGTGATTGCCGGTGTGTTTTGCCGTCCACAGGAATTTCGTTGAAATCTCGCAATTTCATCCCATCTGTATTTCAAAGTTATTTGGGTCATAGTAAGTATCTCACTGCGAACGTAAGTGAGTACACAATTTCACCACCTCGAAATATGTAGGTCGTACTACCCTCAACCGGAATGGAAGGTCGAGATAAAAAACGCTGTTCCAAGCATTTACGACGCCGTTACGGTGCTGTCGCGAGTCGAAACCGATCGTAGTGCCACAGGGGGCAAATATGCCCGCACTTGTCATAAGCGCAACCGACAGGCATGCGCTGCGCATGCGTAACGTCTTCGCTGCGTCTTTACCAGTAAGCTTAGGTAATTCAATCTTTCCTCGACGCGGGTTCAATTCCATTGAGTGTCATCTTTTCCTCTTCAACCCTAATGTGTCCAAGCCACAAATCTAGGGTCATTTGAGCCAGAAAAATGGCTATGCATATTCTTGTGCTCTCAATGTGCACCACAAAGACTCAGCGAGGAATAACAGAAGTGAATGGATCAGCTTAAATATGTTGATGCACCCACTTATGACCTTATAATAATATATGAATACCTTCCTCTGTCCCCTACTTCTACCTTCCTATGCAGCTTCCAAAACACTTTTCAATGTCTCAGAATGTTCACTTTGCTTGCTATTTATCATGGCTTATTGCTCTGATTTCACTGAAATTGTACGGTTTTTGCCATCCAAAGATTCAAGATGAGCAGTGGCATTAGAGGCGTCTCGGTTTCAGGGCTGCAGGCCCAATTACCTGCGGTGGAACAAGTGCTCGGGTGGTATTGGATCATGATATGTCTTTTGCGGTGAAAGCTTATTAATATTTGTGGGCTATGTTAGGCTCTTTTCGCAAGATATATCAGAATTGATTATAATGTGGATGTGAGCTTTTGATTATTCTGACCTGAATTGAGATGATTTTTTACTACTGAATTTTCCACTCATCTGATCACAAGGGTCTTTCATGTGTTCACACAAATTAAAAAGCCTGCACCTATCACATAAACTGCTTGACATGTCAGGGGCACATGATATACATTCAATTATCTTGCACTGAACTGCAGAGTACACATAGTATGAGTAGTTGTGGATCCCCCAGTTGCAAAAGCCTTGAATATAAAAGATGATACCGGAGGGGATTGAACCCATGTCAAGGAAATTCTCAGTTACCTAAGCTTACTGGCAAAGACGGAGCGCAGACGTTACGCATGCGGTAGCGCATGCCTGTCGGATGCGCCGATGACAAGTGTGGGCACATTTGCCCCCTGTGTGCATTCACACAGACTGTGTGGGTTGGCCCTACAACACGCGAGGTACGAGCAAGGTATGTTGTAGCGTCTGTCTACGAGAGACTAGGTTGGCTCGCCTGCACCCAATGTGCAGAGGCTTACCCACGAAGGAATATTTTTGACCGATTAAATTCCCTCACACGATCTGAAAAGCCTTCTCCCATTTCTGCCCCGTTCGAACACTTCCTGCAACGCCGAATTTTCATCATCGTTTTAGTTTAGTCGAAGTTGAACATCGGAGCGATCGGCCGATGGTGCCGTGCCGATGTTGATCTTTGTCTCTGTATTCCCTTGTATTCCCACGTCATCGCCTCTTGCTTCTTACCTCCACTTCCATCCTCGCTCAACAGACCGCGTCCCTCGCTCTCTTTAACCAGCGTCGCCGACTGGCCTGCCGATCTCCCCGGAAGCTCTGGTCCACCATTCCGCAAGTAAATCGGCGTCTCTTTTTCGGTGCTCACGCTGTCCCTGTCGTCCTTCACGCCCACGTCTAGTAACTAAAATAACGCACCGAAATTTTGCGCCCTTTTTGGCGGGTGGAAGGGGTGGTTTCGGGAGAGAATAAGGGTGAGCGAGCGGGAGGGGGACAAGAGGGGGAGGTGTGTGCGCGTTTCTTCGTTTCAGCGGGTTCGGGTGCTGCGCCGTGTGCTTTGTGCTTTTTAGCGCGGACTCCTATCCATTGCGCGGCGTGTCATTAATTCATTGCTCGCACACCCTACGCCAACCAACGCCGACGCCGACTCCACCTTCCCTCGACTCCATCTACCCTACCTACGTTCGACCCTTCCCTAAGCTTTACTCGCACTCGCCTCGGCCCCGCCTCTGGGTTTCCTTCTCCCTTGGATGCTAACGCTGAGTTCGACTTGTCTTCATTTCTTCCTCTACTCAACACATCAAGGCATTAACCCTGCTTCCCCTCCCATCCCACGTCTTCCCACCGCCAACACGATTCAAACACTCGCCTCCCCGCACTCACCGCCCAAAACCCGCTCCGCCGTGAAGATACGATTGCTGACTGGTCCACGTACGGTTTCATGCGCTGCGCATTCGTCGTTCCGCGGACACTGTGCGCATCTACGGGTGGCGGGCTCCTAGTACTCTGGCCTCGTACCTGCTATTCCTGGATCGTGGATCGTCCTAGGACCGACACGTACCGCTATTCTTGTCGACAATGGCTCCCGTCGGACCTATACACTCTTGGATTGGTCTAGAGTAGACCCCCCTGCGCTTGGAATATCTTCGGCATGTACTTGTAATCGACTGGTAATTTATTTTGCAGTATCGCCGATTCGCCGCCTCTTGTGCTTCGGGCTGGTTTGCGTTCTCTCGTGCCGGGCACTGGTTTTGGGTTGACGCGGGCCTCTATAACGACTTCGACTGCTCCTGACCTTCGCGCACTATTCATGGATCGTTTGCGCCTTTGTTCTTGGCGATAGGATGGCTGTCCGTTGTTGTTCAGGATAGCTTGCACTTCAATCTTATCTTCGAAGACTGCTCGCACTACGCGCTTGGACTGAATTCGCCGCAGCGTGACCGAACAGACGCAGTGGACGTAATGGGAACTGTCTGCATCGCTGCCGCTAGCGTCCTTGATCAACGCACGAGTCACTGTCCGGCGCGAAGGCAACAAAAAAAGATTGGCCCAAGGTTTAACTTCAGGCGGCATCTTCCACCAGGGCGCTGAATTCTTCTGTGTCTTACTGAATCTTTACACATCCAGGCGAAACATGAATCAGCCAGGGATCATTCATTCCTGAGACGATGTGAGTGCGTAGTCGATGATGCTCACTCATCCTCTGGGAATAGCGCCCCGTAGCATATGGCATGGCTCCGCTCGCGTTGGTTCTGTCGGAGGGGAAATTTTGCAGGCGGAATATCGCGGTTCGATTTCGGGCGGAGTCTTGGGATGTAAACTCATACCTTTTACCAGCACGGCTTCTTCCATTCCAACCGCTGAAGCTACAAACCTTTCGCCGCGACTGTACTTGACTTGGTCTCACTTGGTTTGGAGACCCAGCCCGGCGCTGCTGTAAACGGGGTGCGAGTTTTTTAGGCGAAACGTCTGCTTATAGCAGGCTCCGGCGCCGCGATACTATCTGGGAGTTTCCTTGTGTCTTCGATTCTCGCCCCGCTTCGTGATCGCCGACTCTGCCCGAGGAACCAATACGAACTGGGATGAATCAGCAAGTCACCTTCCATGCAGCCTGTCTCACCGTGTATAAAATTCCGTACGGATTGCAGGGGAAGCATCGCTCCAAGTATGCATCTACTGCTTCACGCGTTTTCAGTATTGCTGTTGCACTTCTCTCGCACTTATACCTCGCCTCAAAGCTCTTGTGCTTGCTCACCAGTTACGATTCCCGTCCATGTGGACGTTTTGGTCCCGAAGGATCCCACGGACGAGTTTGCAGGGCTCAAGAGTCATACGAGTGAGCTACGCCGTGTGGACGCCACGTACGACATTTATGGGATTTTCTGCGAGCCGGACACAACTGTTTCTTCGCGGAACAAAGGTAAGTCGAAACAAATGATATTCCTCAAAAAAGGTTATCCACCGTTATCCCCTTAGACGTCGTACAGCTCCTCGTTCACGGAATCACATATACCGGCCAATACTGGTCGCCTCCAGTGGAGGAATTTCGTAATTATTCCTGCGCGGCCTTCTCATGCGCCCACGGAGCATACTCCTCCCTCGCCGTCGACGCCCTCGGAGTTGGATTGAGTTCCCGGCCCATGAACGCATCAGACGTGCAATATCCTACCTCCTCAGCCGCCCTCTCCCAAGTTCCTCGGCATCTCAAAACCACCCCTCTCCTGCCTGGCGTCCCCGCGTTCAATAAAGTGATCGGAATAGGCCACAGCGCGGGCTCGGGTTTGTTGAACTTCGGCGCTATCGTCGAAGGCTCACAATCCCCATTCGATGGACTCATACTCACCGCCTCCTTGAGCACTGCAGTTGATCTCAATATCAGCTCACTACCAGGGCTCACCAGCGCGCGCGACGCCGACCCGCTCCGCTGGAACACTCTCGACCCCGCGTATTTCACGGCCACCAACCGCAGCATCTTTTACCCCGCCGACCCCAGCACCTTCTCACCCCGCATGGTCCTGCTGGACGAGTTTACCGAAGACGTGGGCACTGTAGGGATCTTCGCGCAGACGACTACGACGTCGCTGACGACGGGGTATACTGGGCCTGTCGCCAAAGTTGTTGGGTCGGAGGACCAGCTCTTTTGCGTAGGTACCGATCGGTGTAGGGATGTCGCAGCGCTGACTGCGGCGGAGCGTACGCTGTGGCCAGCCGCGAAGAGTTTTGAGGTCGTTGTAGAGCAGGGCAGCGGCCATGATATGAATTTAGACTTTTTCGCCGAGGGACCATTCAATATGTTTGTTCAGTTTGTTAAACAGTTTTCGGAGTAGTAAATCAACATGTGTGGTTGAAATTGTCAAGGAAATGAAAAAAAATGAGCCCGGAATGGGTGACAAGTGCGGGAATGTGTTTTAAACTCGGAGAGTAATTTCTTTTGCGGGAGATCCGTGGAGAGGGGCCGCAAGCGCTCACCCGTCTGAAGATTCAAATCCGATATTCGACTCTCTTGTTCTTTCGCCCAGTTTGGCTCCGGGCAGGGTTCAGATGGGTTTCTAACTCCGCGCGTGAGCGGCAGTGGAGCTTCGAATTTAGCGGAGTTCAGCAAATGAAAACCCAAATGAAAAAGTTCAGGTGGATTCATTAGGGCAAAGAGATTTTGCCGCAGCAGTGCCGTTGCCGCATGCAGCGGCAATGTCTGCGGCACTCAGCGGCAGTTCAACCAGCGGCACATGTTGAACACCATGTTCAGAGGCCGTCCTGGGCTCAATTAGTACGTAGGCACATACCTAGGCAATGTATATAGAGTTGGGAGATAAATTTGAGGTCTCCTGAGGGCCCTTGGCGTCGTTGAGGACGACTTGACTTGACTTGCAGCGGCAGTCTGCGGCAGTCTGCGGCAACCAAACAGCGGCAAACATGCAACAGCGGCAGTCTGCGGCACTTGTCAGCGGCAATTTTGGCACTTTGCAGCGGCAATTGTGCTGCATGCAGCGGCAGTCGTGCTTGCTGCCTGCGGCACATTTGCAATTGTCTGCGGCAGTCTGACTACGTGACATGCGGCACTGTGACCAAAGTGCCGCACGCCTGCGGCACTCCTGGTAGTCGTCCGCGGAACTCACGGCGCTACGAGGCACTCTGAACTACATCAAGCATGACTTCATCCCTCTCCCCAAATTAATTCCCCACTATCCACCGTTGAACCCATGGTTCAACCATGGTTCAACCTTCCTCATGTAACAACTTGAATGTTCAACGTCGACGACAGGCTGCTCCTCGTCGACAACTCACGCCGAGTCATCGCCGTGTCCAAAAATCTCAACACCATTCAGCCCAAACTGGTTTAATCCCTTCACCGATTCTTTGGCCCCCGAAGCACCTTCCTCCCCGCCGTCGCCCGTCTTCTCCTGCAGCGCGCGGCAACACAGCCACCCTGCGGCAAAGTACCCACTGCCGCTGCAGCAGTTTTTTTTGTGGCCACTGAAGATTTGTGCTTGGACTGACTTTTACGACTGTCCCCCGGGTACTATGGCAAAGGAAAGCTCGGTGTTCTGATTCTTCATCAAGTTATTCACAATCTAGTTTTTCAACAGGAAACCTTGAAAATGTCGCACCAGGCGGAGGAGGCTTCAGAAGTACGCGATTGTGGGTCTTAGAATCCATACAAGCACCTAAATTGAGCTGACAGTTCTCGGAAATAATGAGAGTATCCCCGCACCATTTTTTCTTCCCTTCATTAACCGGCGGTGATTCAATGTATTCTGTGAAACGGTAAAGCGGCACTTTCGCGCCGCCCGCGTCGCTGCGGCACTTTCTCTTTTGTGGACACTTGAGATTTGTATGTAAGGTAATTATAGGACCGCCGCTAGCCGTATGCCTCTTCACACTGTCTGTTGGCACTGACAATTTCAACTTGGTTTCAACGCAATGAGTACTCGGTTCAACGAAGGCGCAGTTCGAACCTCGAAGGTTGAGGTTCACGTCTACCATAAAAACTTTCTTAAAAATCTTACTTCAATTCAGTCGCCGGGAAGATGTTCAAATTGAATCGTCCAAAATCACGACCTGCCTGTTATGGGTTGTGGCGCAATGTTTGGTTCACTGTTTCCTGTCTGCTACTGTCATGATCGACATGACATATCTCATTCTCGGCCTCTGCCTCGTCGTTACCAACCTCACGCGACTGGTACGCGCCTTCGAATGGTTCCGGTCGTTCCTCTTGCGGCCCCGAAACCCCCGCTTGGTACCATACTTCGATCGTCAAGGTCAGTTTGTTACATAAATTTCTGTACGGCCGAACGACATTGCTTGCGCTCCGTTGACCGCCAAACCCAAGGTAGATTAATTGGCATGGTCAGGGTAGGCGAGAATAATATGCAACCTGCACGCCAGACCAACAATTCCGGTGTGTAAGATCTCGGAGATTATCCGCGGCATTCTGACTTGCCGTCGAAGGTTCAGCCAGCACCCGCAGAGCCGCTAGACCCCCTGCTACCTGTAGGCAAATTTTCTTCCGCTTATCCGCGGTCCTGACTTGACTTTCCCAACTCTAGCCATCGAGCTTTCATCTACACCGGATATCCCAACTCCGGACACCTGGGACGGATGGCCAAACGGGAGATTCCAATGCCTTTTCGCCACACAAGACCTCACAAGAACAAATCAACTGGCCAGTCACTGGATTTGCGAAAGCCTTCCGGGGCATCGCGGAACATCAACGGCTCTGACGTGGCGCAAGGGCAAGGAAATACGTCGCCGCTGTGTCGGAGTACTGGAGTGCAGCGCTCGGTCGTGCTCCTTCGACCTGCAATGTGCCCCGGAGCTTCGGCGTGTCGACCTTCATCGACAACTCAAGAAGTCATGTTTGTGCGGCGAACCATTGCGCCTGCGGGAGTGTGGGGTCGAATATTCTCTTCATATCTTCCGAGGTGGCGGCCACTTCCTCAACTCGGGACTGCACACTCACCCGCGCTACACGCACTCCCTCATCCATCGACCTCAGCAACCCTTCCAGTTCACTGAAAATACTTTCCGACTTCCTATCTTGCTCAACGACCCTTATAATGTTGTAACAGTTCACTTACCTCCTCTCTCTTCCTCTTCTGTTGTTTCTTACATATCCAAGGTGTCCGACGATGAATCCAAAGTACCCGAGCCTGACAGCCTCCATAACGAACATGGTGTGTAGTTTTACTTCTGCCCTCATTATCGCAGTGAAGACTTATACAGATAACAAAGAATTGGACGAAGAATCGGACCAATTTAACGGTATAGCTTGTATTATGGATCTACATTCGGTTCTTAGTATTCACAGACACTGAAGGCGAGCAGGAACAAATCCTGGAGGACGTGGCCAACCACAGTCTGGACTGGGACACCTTAGACGAGCAAGAGATGCAGAATGATCCCGAGGCAGATGGTTAGATGATTAGATACTCATTGTCGACCGATCACTTTTGGAAAATTTCAAATCCACATCTTTCCTCTCGCCGCAATTGTGTCGTCCGCGCATGGTGCCGTGGCTCTCTTCCCGCCCTCACTGCGAGGGCTGAACTCACAAAATCCACAGGACTTTCTCAAAGACATCGTCCGCAACATCTTCGGGGTTTCCCGGACCGATGTCCTGCCTACATGTGAATAATCTGCAGTGTCAAGCACCAACCCCCATGAGAACTGACCGGTCATAGATGATTTCGAAGAGCTCGAGCCAAATTCGGTGGCCCTCTACGACGCAAATGGGGAGATTTATGCGTATCACGCCGAAGCAGAACTCAATATACCATCGCGCAGTGTCGCTGGTGCGCCCTTGTCCTTTGATTAATTCCCAAACCCCTCCTGAGGGCCTTCAGGCCGAGCTCCGCCCTTGCGACTCGCTCAACGTACTTCTCGATCTGCTCAAATTCACCCGTACAGTGCTGCCTCTCCTGCACTACGGCCGCCGCCCGTTCCTCCTGCCGCACCACGGCGGTCTATTCAACGAGTTCCACCTGTGTCTTCCGGGTCCGTGGTCGCGAACGGCAATACTAACCCTCCGTGGCCGGACAACAATGCCCACGTTGATCCAGAATGGGACGGGTGGCCGAACGGCGATTTTTCCTGCTTATTCTCGTTGGACTTTGTGGAAACTCATGAGAACCTTCGCGTTCACTGGGCTTGTGAAACCCTTGGTGGATCTGCCAACGGGTCAGTCCAGGGAGAGACGTGGCAGGATGGCAAGGTGACTCGCAGGAAATGTCGTGGCATTATCGAGTGCACGAGCTCCACGTGTGCCATTATTGTGCGCCCCCAGACTCGGGCGCGCGGAATTCAGAAGCAGCTGTCGGAAGCTTGTGCCTGCGGTCAACCGCTACTTCACCAACCCTGCGACGTCACCTCCATCCTGCATACCTTTCGGGACGGCGTGTTTTACCAAAACGGCGGTTACCACCACCACTCTCGCCCTACCGTTCGCCTCCACATGAGCCGCAAAGAGAAGGATCAGTTTACGAAGATTGTCCAGGGAAACCCCGGTGCTGGACCGCTGAAACTGCTCGTCGGTCAGCCTGGTATTGAAGGCCCGGGCGATTCGGTGGCAGATATCACCCCCTTGCTGCTCAATTCAGAACGCATCAAGTACGAGCGCCGCAAAATTCTCAAAGATGCGCGTGCAGCTGCGGGTGCGAACTTTGCCGAAGAATTTACAGCATTCAAGGAGAAGTACCCGAACTTCATCTGTGACGCGCAGTTCGGCAACGTAACTGTCATCGTCATGCAAACCCCCTTCATGGCGGCAAAGCTGGTGAAATCCTCGGTAGACGGGGAGGCCGTCAATGGCATTGTCTCGGACGCAGCTCACCGTGTTTGGATGGACCACAACAGTTTACTCATTGTCAGCTCGACGTTCGAACCAACGCGCTTGCGGTGCTGGGTCCCGGGCCTCATGAGCTACTCGAATGGCGGCACTGCTGAGCACTACCGCATTCATTTTTTCTATTTATTCCGCGGGATGGCTCGGGAATGCGCGGCCCGTGACATTGAGGTGGCGGATGAGCTCTTCGCAAACGTGAGTTTTCCTGACCGTGGTTGAAGGTGTCTGAAGCTCTCCGTAGGTTGTTGACTTCAGCGCAGCTCAGCGCAAGGGATTTATCCTTGCATTCGTTGACTTCTGGGTTGAACATGCCCCTGGCGAGCGCACGATCACAGAATTGTTGGACGCCGCACCAAAATTAATCAAGGGCTGCGCTCACCACTTCCGCAGCCAAATCACGCGAGTAAAGAAGATTAGCGGTGTCGTCGACCCTTCCAAAACCGATATCTTCGAGAACTTCGCCCGCAAACTGCTGTCCTGCAAGAATATTCCCGAATTCAACCGCCACGCGACGGAGTTTATTGAAGCCTTTCCGCGCGCCGAAAGCTGGATCCGGTGGTGGATGCTGCCCGCACATGCGTGTATGCTGTTCCCCACTTTCCGCGTGATGACAGCAGAGCTATGGGATTCTATCCCCGAGACAACCAACGCGGAGGAGGCGATGCACTGGAAGCTTTACGCTGCAATCGGCCGGCGTTTGCCTCTACTCCCCGGACTCAAAGCGCTGTTCAAGTTTGCCGAACACTACCAACGTCTATTCGATGCCAGTGGACGTAAGTCTTGCCTATCTACTGTGAGCTGAAGCACTAACGACGCATGAAGATGGAGTCAAAATATATTATGGCCCCGATCCGCAACGTTGGAAACGAGTGGCTGCGCGTTTGGGCTACACGCAGCACTCCCGTCATCGCGCCCGAAAGGTGTCCAAGAACGATGGGCGTCCTCCGGACACCGGGAAGGCATTACTTGGGAAGCGGGCCAAAGCGCGTGCAAATGGCAAAGTTGCCGCCAAACCAACAAAAGCGCTGGAGTACGAGAAATCTTACCGGTGGAAGGAGGGTTCGTGCTGGCTCGATGGCAGCCTTACGCTGATCGCCACCGCTGCCGCTCGCGACTACAGCGAAAGCATGCAGCCCATGTTCAATGACTTGCCCTCAAACCACGCTCTTCGGGATCTCCGCCAAATGGTGTTCACCCGGGTGGAGGTGGTCACCCTCGCTGGATACGAACCTGGGGGTTGCACTCTGCTCAGTCAACAGCGCGATGGATTTCGCCAATCACTGGTTAATATGCCAAGGTTGAAACTCACAATGCAAGACTTCGCCTCGATGTTTGTAAGTGCATCTTCCAGCCCCTCCTTCGGTATTGAACGGTAGTTTTTAGGGTTGGCTTTATCATATCATCGACATTCGCGGCCCTCAATTGACACCTGGCTTGGAGCGCGCGATATCCTACTTCCGGACGACAAGCGTGATTCTCAAGAGCTGCAAGGGTTCGCCTGAGAATCATTGGCAACTTTCGAAAATCAAGCCGCGAAGCGAGTACCAGCTTCACACGGAACTCTGCGAGCGGTACAGCGGGGACCTTCGTAAATGGTTCCAGGACCTAGTTCGCGTTAACAAGCCCTCGGATCTTGCGGCTTGCTGGCATGCGCAGGACGGTCACGTCTTCTGTGAAGGCAGCGCAGTTCAGCATGAGGTTATTCTCAATCTTCCAGTCATGCTCATCATCGAAATCGGCGACATGCGCGCGAGCAATTGGAGTATCCCCGGCATCCTCTCTCCATACGCCAGCAATTCTGCCGCCTCTGCCGTCGGACTCAAGTACAGCATCGTCGGCCATATCTATTGCCATATGGGTGACAAGCACTTCATTGCACGCTACCTTACGGTAACGGGATTGAAGAAGAAGATCTTTGACTACGACGGCATGAAACACGAGGGCCATGCCGTTCGTAATCGAACCACCAAAATGCGAGGGGCTCTCACTGGCCCCTCGCACTTGCTGGAGGGGATTCCTAATGGCTACCTCCTCTACGCGGTTGTTTACCACCTCGATGGAGGTGAAACGGCGCAAAAATTCTTCCGCCGCGAGCAAGTAACTCAGGCAGCCAAACTCGGGTTGACCTTCAAAATTTCACCGACCAGCCAAACCGGGATTCCCTCCGAATGCGAGTTCCAGCTTCCTGATATCGAGCGCATCGCCGACGACGACAGGTTCTGGTTACGGGGCCAAAGTAGTGCAATTGACTACATCCAGCTCCGGCGGCAGTCCTCGCCCCGAAAGGCTGCCGCAGGATGGCATGCTCCGTTGCAAGTTGGCGTGCCTGTGGATGATAAAGACTCAGACTCCCTTGATGAGATGCTACTTAACGCTATTGGGGCTCCGACAGCGAGGAGCGGCGGAACTCGGGGCCGTGGTGGGAAGCAGAAATCGGCAGCTCGCAACCAACAGTCCCCGCCGCCGGCAGACATGGATCAATCTGTGTCTGCAGGAAGATCAACCTCGCCGTCCCCTGTTTGGTGCCACGGCTGTGGGATGCAGCGGCCCGAGGGCGACGATGATCCTGCCGAGGTTCAGTGCGAGGTTTGCAAATACTGGTCGCACCAGTCGTGCTTGCCTTCCGAGGTAGATTGGAACGATGCGGATGTTCACTTCATCTGCCGTCGATGCCGTGAGCGCCAGAACGTCAAAGAGTAAGTCCTCCTTCCGACGCCTTTGCTACACGTTGTTCTGATTGTCTTTTAGCATGTACCGCAAAGATCAGGTCGTAATGGTCCCCGATCCAGATGTACCCGATTGGAAGGCGCCCGGTGTGCTCTGGTACCCAGCAAGATTCATAAAATGGCACGAAGACCAGGCGCGAAAGCCCAAAGAGTACGAGTTCCAATGGTTAGCGTGCACCGATGGGACCGTGTTCAATTCGGCCAACTCGGACCTACCCAAATTAATTCAGCGGATGTTTCATCGTGGGCGGCAATTCTGCGATGAGATAGCCGAGGCAAAGCTCACGGCGAAACAGGTGAGTCCATCATTATAGCACCTGGTGCCAATCTGAACCGTCAAAATTTAGATCGGCAAAATTCGAATGCCATTTTTCATGCTCCCCGACCACCCGCACAAAAATCAAGTATTGGCTGAGATATTCGACGCAGCGGTCTCCCCGATCACAAATATCCTGGTGACCTTTTCGGAGGACCACCCAGTCGTCGCCACCTGCATCAAGAATGGCCTACAGCAGCAGATAAATGCTAAACGGGACCAACGGACAGTGATTTGGATGCGCTCGCTAGGTCTCATCCAAACCGCTGAACTCGAACTCCTTCTCGAGGCGGTTCTACCCCGGCTTCTTGCACACAAGACCCTTGAACCTTTTCCGCCCGCTGAGCGAAATCAACGGGTTCTGACGGTCGGTTCAGTGTTGCTTCAACTCCTCGCGGTTCAACACGCACTCGGGGAACCGTTGAACCTGAACGGTGACATTTTGGATGACCTCGTCGTGGGTAATGTCGTCGCGTTCGAGTGCGATGGGCCAGAGGCTCTCACCACCATGTTTTCTGTGGTGGCGCCTGCGGTCAGCAATCTGGCGGCCCATATGCTCACATTCAACAGAGCCCACACAATTTACGACCCGGACCTTCATCCACCGACCTTTCGTCGAGTAGCGCCGGCAGCGAGGGAGCCCACTGATGCCGTTCCCGTGGTGTTGAAACGAAACCCAAGTGCCGAGATTGAAGACGAGCCTCCAGGGAAGCGACTCAAGCAAAAGGGGGTATTGAAGCCCGTAGCCACTGCCGCAATACCTCGGAGACTGCGTTCGCGCGCGTAATTACTTGTAGTGTAACTACATCACCCTAAATTAAGCCACTAATAACTATTGCGGCATCCCTCATTAATTCACAATGAGCTCAGGAACAGAGCACCATTATATGTATACAAGTATCAGACGACATGCATTTTCCAGGCAAAAGAATCCTTGAAAGAATCTGGTGTTGAACAGGGGTGAGTTGAATATTTATTACTGATGTTGGTTGAAGACTGACCCTCCCATTAGTCTACTTTACACAAGGGGCAGCTACCCATCCTGCGGCGGCCCCCTGGCGGCAATGTTGAACAATCCCTGTGAGAGGCTGCGGCAACGGCTGACGTGACACTGCGGCAGTGTGACAGATAGCGGCAGTCGCCAGCGGCAGTGTTGGCAGCGGCAGCGGCACATCAAAATCCCGCAGCGGCAATCTGCAGCAGTTGTAACGGTGAAGCGGCACTTTACCCCTGCCCGGATTCATTATGTAAGTACTGTGGTGAATGTTCTTCACTCTCAATGCTCTGGAACTGTTCTTAACCTGAGACAGCTCCGAGAACGTCGCCTTGCCTTGCCGTTCTGTAATTACTCTCACAGATAATCGGATCGCGGAAGCAGGAGTTCTCCAACACCTAGATATTTTCCTCAACCACTCGACTTTACATTCAACAGGCCGTGCTAGCGAATTCTTTGCCCCCGAATCTATGCACTCTGGCAAAAAAAATCAGAAAGGTAAACACCGTAACACACGAAGCTTGCGCACCATGCACGAGGTGAGCTTGTTTCCCCCCACACCGGAGTGGGTCATGACACTGACGGTAACCGATTTCAGTAAAGGATTTTAATCCGCTATGGCCGTGCGAGGGCTCACGTGCAGTACCAGCCCGTGGCGCTGAACACGACACGGTCAGGACCGGGGTCGCCACCGGAGTACGTCCTGCCGGTCACGAGCGGGTACTACGGATGGAGGCTCAGTAACGTCTGGGGTGCCCATGCATGTGGATGAAGCGCACCTCGAACAAGCGGCTGCTGGAGCAGGATGGTGTTACCGGGAGCCCTTCGCCGTTGTTGAAGATGTGCGGGAAAGAATCAATGGGACTCGTGAGTCGGGAGTAGCCCATGGTGAGAGCGCTGGAGAGCTGGGCGGCACTGTACACATTGGTACCGCACATCACGGGGCCCGAGGGCCCAGCAATGGGGGTCGCAAATGCCAAAGATGCGAGGATTGTGGCTGTAATCAGAGCGCAAGAGGGGAACATTGTACTTCTGTGCGATGAGGAATCGAAACAAAGGTGGTTTGAGGGCGGGCGGTCTTTATACTGTAGCACCCATAAGAAGAACGGGGGAACCTCGATGTTAACGACCACGCTGCAATTGCTTCGCAGCACTGAAACGTGCACAAAAGTGATCACAAGGGCAATGTCCGCAGCCTACACACCCATGCCGCAGATACTTGCCAGCGGCTGGTGGCAGGCAGGTAGCCTGCATGTTGCTTGCTGTTCACACCTCGTGTTTGTGTCGTGTCTCCCTCTTCTCCTCCTTTTCAATGAAATTCAAAGTGTCTGAAGCATACTAGGTCTCTTAGCCCAAAACTTTGGAGGCCCTTGATTAACGCCCACTTATCCGCGACTTCGAAATTCTCAGATCACTGTCCATTCAGACTCATGCAGTGCTGACGTCCTTTGTTCGCCCCAAAATCTGTCCAACAAACTCGCACCCCAGATCTGTAGAAGATGTGCCCTCTGAATAAGTCACGCCCCACCTGCGACACGACAACACTCCACGCTTAGCGCTACAATTACAGCTTCCCATTTGAACCAACTCCACGGAAAATGTGTTTTCTTTGGGGGATCTTGAAGCACCGACCGACGCAACACTGACGGAAGTACACGCTGCAAACCACCCGCCTTTTATCTGTGAGGCACAGTGAGAGCACCGTGATTAACACTACCGCACCGACCCCACGTAGTCGCTTCATAGTATGTTGAGCGCAGTCGACCGTACCAACACTAGGCACTCTAGAGGACGCTGCGCCCAGCGACTTCCGATTTAGTTTCGATCTAGCTTATCAACTGCATTGTGTGCGACACGGGCAGGGGTAAAGTGCCGCTTTACCATTTCAACTGCTGCAAATTGCCGCTGCAACATTTTGACGTGGCGCTGCCGCTGCCAACATTGCCGCTGGTGACTGCCGCTGGCTGTCACACTGCCGCAGTGTCGCGTCAGCCTCTCACGGGGATTGTTTCCAATACTGCCGCATGGGGGCCGCCGTGGCATTTTAGGATACAGTCTGCGCATTTCTGAATTTTGAACAGGTTCGGGACTAACTTAACAAGTCGCTCCTGGGCTCAATTAGTAGGTAGGAACATACCTAGGCAACATGTAGATAGTTGTAAGATAGATTTGAGGTGTTCTCAGGACCCCTGGCGCCGTTGAGGCACGACTTGAGTTCACTTGCAGCGGCAGTCTGCGGCAACCAAACAGCGGCAAACATGCAACAGCGGCAGTCTGCGGCACTTGTCAGCGGCAATTTTGGCACTTTGCAGCGGCAATTGTGCTGCATGCAGCGGCAGTCGTGCTTGCTGCCTGCGGCACTTTTGCAATTGTCTGCGGCAGTCTGACTGTGTGACGTGGGGCACTGTGACCAAAGTGCCGCCCGCCTGCGGCACTCCTGGTAGTTGTCTGCGAAACTCATGCAGTGCTACGAGGCACTCTAAACTGCATCGGGCGTGTCTTCATCCCTCTCCCAAAATAATTCCCCCACTATCCGCCGTTGAACCCACGGTTCAACCATGGTTCAACATTCCTCATGTAACAATGTTCAACGTTGAAGGGGGCCACTCCCCGTCGACAACTCGCCCGAGCCATCGCCGTGTCGAAGAATTTCAACAACATTCAGCCCAAACTGGTTTAACCCTGTCACCGGTTCTTTCGCCCCCGACGCACCTTCCTCCCCGCCGTCGCCCGTCTTCTCCTGCAGCGCGCGGCAACACAGCCACCTGCGGCAAAGTACCCATTGCCGCTGCAGCACTTTTTTTTGTCGCCACGGGGGATTTGTGCTTGGACTGACTTTTACAATTGTCCCCAAGGTGCCACGGTAAAGGAAGCTCGGTGTCCTAATTCTTCATCAAGTTATTCACAATCTAGTTTTTCAACAGGAAACCTTGGAAATGTCGCACCAGGCAGAGGGAGGCCTCAGAACTGCCTGATTGTGGGACTTAGGATCCATACAATCCCTGAAATTGCGCTGACAGTCCTGAGGAATAGCGAGAGCAGGCCCACCCCATTTTTTCTTCCCTTCATTGACCGGCGGTTATTTAATGTATTCTGCATCAACCAAGGGCGCCCCCCCTGCGGTTGCGACGAGCTCGAATTGCCCTAAATAGTGAACTTATCAGTGGGGCGCCGGTACAGGGATAGATAGACGGTGCATACGGTGTGTAGCGACGCAGCAAAGGAAATATTTGGTGTCGAAGTCAGTTGAATGTAGACTCGTGGCCAGTCTGCGCTACAGCAAAAGAGAGGGTGAGGTTGTTTGCCGTAGGCAGACTGGTACTACTCGGGCTTGATCAGAGAGCTGCGCCCGGAGTTTGAAAAAATCTCCCCGAAGCTGGATTTTGCTCAATTCATTGGGTCTCTTCAACCTTTTTGGAAAATCGGTAATCTAACCCCTTCAAACTTGAGTTCTGTCTCTTCAGAATATTTTTTAATGGCCTAGAGGCTGAGCTGTGAAAAATTTGATTTTGGCAGGGAATTGATGGCTCGACACAGCCACCCTATCGGCAGCCTCGGCCCCCGCCAAAAATTCAAACTCCGGGCACAGCCCTTTGGCGTGGCCCGAGTTGTACCAGTCTGCCTACGGCAAACAACCTCATCACCTTCCTTTGCCGTAGCGCAGACTGGTTACGAGTCCAAGTTGAATGTTGAGAAATCAATATGGGCATGCTATAGATGGTCGGCTTTTGAACACGGTGTTCAAGATGTGCCGCAGGTTCAACTGCCGCTGAGTGCCGCAGACATTGCCGCTGCATGCGGCAACGGCACTGCTGCGGTAAAATCACTTTGCCCGTGCGACACCGGTACGACGCTAATTTTCCATTATTAGCAGGTCCGGTGACGGACTCCTGTCCCGACAAAAAATTGAGTCCTTGGATCATTTTCACAAGTTCCATCCCGAAGTTTCCGCGCAAAATCTATTGGGAATGAGTGTTTTCACTCGAAAACCCGTGAAGACCAGCGCAGAAACAATAGCCGAATAAAATTTGGGATTTGATGAGGTATGGGAGTGAAAAATTACCGTTTTTGGACCTTCGTCTGGGTCCTGTCCCGACGAAACGCGCCAAAAACTGGCCTCCAAGGGTATAACCCAGGGTCCATGACGACAAACCTTTGAGTGGGGAAAAAATGGTCATTCCAGGGCCAGATTTCGCCGAAAACCGCATCAGATTGACCAAGGTTTCGCTCGGCATGTCCGGTCTTAATTGGTCCACCACCAATGAGTGCGATCAGCCCTGGGGAAATGCAATTATACGATGATTTACATATCCAGTTGGACTCAATATTAATGCCTACGCAATACATATTCTCGTGGGCTCGCAGCGAACACACATCATATCTCCCAGTACACGACGCAAAAGTACAAACAAAATCTACAACTTGAACCTGCTCTCCGAGTCCGTGTATCGACGGCTAAGCAGTGGCACGTCTGAGTACTAAATGGTTTTCTCCGCACTCACTGGCAAGGTAGACTGAATGCTATTCGTCTCCTCAATCTCTTCGTTTCTGCACTTTGTCAGCTCACACCATAATCAAACACATGGTTTCACTCACCCAAAGTCGTCCTTGGCATCAGGTTGGCCATCACCACCAGGACCGCCAGCGTTCGAACCAGTGGCAGCATCGGTTCCATTCGTACCGCGAGCATGACTGGCGACAGCTCCGCCAGCTGCACCAATAGCCCCTCCTATGGCACTAGCACAGACCGTCCCTATGAAAGGCAGTGCACCACCCATTGCAACACTCTGAATAACGGCCCAAGAGCTGCCAGCTACAACGGCGCCTCCAGCTTGAATTCCAGCGAAGGCGCCTCCGGCTACTGGTCCAGCTGCGCCGATACCGTACATCCCGCCGAGGATACCAGGCGCGAGGGGGGCCGCGAGGACAGCGGCTCCTGCAGCTCCGAGGACGCCGTATTTGACAGCGGCAGGTAGAGCTAGAGTGCGAAGGCAGTGTAAGGAGAGGCTTGACGAGAGTTGGCGCACATCAATAGTATGCACTCACCGTCGATAAAAGCAGATGCTTGTCCAATTTTCTGCTTCACCACTGGCGGCGTAGCGTGCTCGATGGCCCGTGCACCTCGGCGTGCAGCATCTACTGACATTGAGCCCCAACCGTGATATGTTGTCAGTGAAGACACATACCAGCAACACCGCCAATTTTTTCCTTGACAACGGGCGGAGTAGCGTCTTCAACGAACTGGGTGCCACGTCGTACGCTAACTGATAAAGGGAGTACGAGTGGAAGTGGTGATTTTCGAGTGGCACGATAACAATTAGGGCACGTACCGACAGCTGCTTGACCGCCTCGCTGTGCATGACCACCTACAAATTCTGCGGCCTCTTTGAAATTCCTGTTAGCGCATATATCGAGAGTCCAGATTTATATTCACTGTCTATGGCAACACCAGCTTGTCCGAGATTCTCCTTCACGGCGGGGGGCGTGGCGTCCTGAACAGCCTGTGCGCCCCGACGTGCGACATCTAATAGTCGAGAGCGAGCGTGAGACGTCGGCGTGTCATATTCGAGCACAACGACTCACCGGCAGCTGCTTGAGCTCCCCAATGTGCGTGATCCCCTACGACTCGGGAAGCAGCTTGGAGGTGAACGTGTTAGTGTATGTTCCAACTTCCAAAACCCAGGCATGCTGCGCGCGTACTCGCAATAGATTTCCAGCTTGACGAAGAGTTGAACGCTAGGTATATCATGCTGTGAATATCTGGGGCTCTTGGAACGTGCAACTACTTGACTCACCCATCGACGATGGAGGTAGTAAGAAGAGCGTTCAAGGCCTCGTGTCATACACGAGTCGCTTTTTATAGGATCGGACCCGGTGCGAAGCGTGGAAAAGTTTAAATTGGTGCTTTATGGCACGTTATAGGGGCCACGGGTGGGTGGGGCGAGATCACCGGAATTCAAACTTCCCTGAGCTACCGCTGCCCTCGTATGTACGCCGGCGTAAATGTATAAAAGAACGAAGCAAGAAGACGCAGCAACGCTTATACCCGACCCCGAGTCGAATTTAAACGGGGCCCTCCTTAGTCTTCACTGTTTTTTCTGTCCGTCGAGTGGAGGTGCAGACCGCCTGCCACGGATATTAACTCACCTCAATGCATTCGTTGAATACGTGGACTTTCTCGTAAGTAGGAACCGAATCGATTGTGTTTTCCCTGCGGTCAAGGCCTGATGTGCGGAAGTCGGTAGTACATACCACGTTCAAGTTTGTTACAGTAATTTGATTTTTCTCGCTTTCCTCTGAGTTACAGAGGCCCTGTATGTGCGCCCGCATGAATAGGCATCGGTTCAATCAAATGAACTCTCTCTCGCCGTCCTTCCCAGTTAATCCTCGTATCCCGAACCGAACGCCCGCGTGGAGTATCTGAAATGGCTTAATCATCTTGCGGGGAGTGCGAGTATTCGAGTAGGATCTCTGGACCGATCGTTCGACGGTCAGTAGAGCAAGTGGGCGAGGCGGGGATTCACCAACCTTCCAGATGAGAACGGAGAAGTGAATTTCAGCAAGCTAAATGAGACTACGAATACACACCTGAATCCGGACTTCACAGGCATCCGTTCGCAGGGGCATAGTGCAGGAACTAGCTGAATAGCTATCCGACAACGCGGAGAGAGCCACAGAATATCTGGAAATGGCGACGCGGGCGAACGGGGGCGGGGCATGGGGCAGGAACTATCCCTTCGCGTCAAGCCAACTGAATAGCCATCCGATAACAGGGAGGGAGCCACAGGATATTTGAAAATAAATCGTAAGCGTGGAAAGGAAGCACAGTACGCGCAAGACGATTCCAATCCCGAGGAACGGAAACGCGCGAATAAGGAGCAACGCAAGCCGATCACGATTCCTCGTTCGGTCAGGGAGAAGGTGTCACGATGCCCAGGCAAGGTGTGGGGAATCCACGCCACGACGAGGTATGCGCGGGTTCCTTCCACGAACTAGCCATTACGCCCTCTCCAACAAGAGAAAAAGGGAACGTAAACCGGAGGGAAAATGCAAAACCGAAAAACGCATGTAACCCAAACCGTAACCACATGGTGCACCATGTACTCCCACGAGGCAAAGCGCCATTTTTCGAGGCCGAGGAGGAGGACCTGTTGGAATGTCAGCTCGATGAAGAAGATGGAGGCTTCGATGCACGGGGCTTGAAGCACGACGAAGACTCCAATTCATAACGCATGAAGGACTAAAAATGGAATGAATGAATAGTTAAAGAAGGGCGACGGCGCGAGCAAAAGTGCAACTCGCCACCCACAGGGTATACCGGAGGTCCAAGAAAGAACGCCATCGATATCGAGGCACCTGCAAAGCAGGGCGCGCGCAGCGCCGGGGTGGAGGAAAGTAAAGAGCAGGAAAGGGATGAGCGCGCACACAAAGCGCGGGCACAAGTGCGCGGCATCACGTAGCGCATTCCCACCTGCACGTACCCAATTTCCGGAAAGACCCCGTACCCAAACCCCGTATATCCAAACTCCGCGCCTGCCACGGAACCCCGCGCCGTCCCCAACACCCGCCGAAAGCACACCGTAACCACGTGTACACCATGTACTCCCGGTAGAGATATATGCATCGTGAAGCCGGACGCCCGCGGAAGCTGTCGAACTGTCCGCCGCGATCGAAAGGAAATAGCACCTGAAGCGACCGTGGTGCGTGCAAGTCAATGGAGAAGAAAAAAAGTGGGGTGGCGAAGGATAAAGGGGCGGGAGGGAAGAAATGCGCCGCCTAAAAATAAAAATCACACGCACCGCCCACCCAATTCCCAATCCGTACCACATACCTTTTCCTCGCGCCGCTGAGGCGCGTGTGCGGGGAGAGCACGCGGAAGGGCAAAGAAGGGATGAGAACGAATAAAGGATAGAATAAAGGAAGATCTGAAGGGCGCGGAGGACGCGAACATGAAGTGCGTGTGCAGGTCATGGAGAGCGCGGGGTGACTGCAGCCACAATGACGCAAGACGCCACGCACGCCGCCCAACGACCCGCGCAATCGCGATCCAGATCGCCAAACGCGGAAAGAGGAACAAAAGCCCAGCAAGGAAACCCAGAAACGAGGCCCGCAATCGCAAGAACTGAAGATCGAGGGTCCAGCCTAGCGGCAGGGGGGAGGTAGGGGAGGAGGTAGCGCGTTGGCAGGGCGAGGAGGGGGCGAGGAGGAGGGTGAGGGAGACGGCCCAGCGGAGTTAGATTGAGACGTCCGAGGGGCGCAGCATCGTTGACCCTTTTTGCCGGCGTTTTGAGCGGGAAGAGGCGCAAGGGCGGCTAGGTGGTGGCACCGTGGTGCGATGGGTCGCTGCAAAGCCATTAGATTGGGGTTGTAACGCACTTGATACCGCCCCTAGGCGTTGCTCTGCCTGTGGATATTCCTTGCGTGATGGTGGTGGACGGAGAGAAGAGTCGTTTTCGCCGCCGATCAGCACGTGGATATTCCCTTCGCGAGTGATCCGTTGATGCGCTCGAAAGGTGCTTGGATGAACATAGCAGGCAGATTGAAATGTAGCACTTAGTGTCAACGGGGCGTAGAAAGGTAACAGCTGTTAGTATCTGCGCGCGAATTTCTAAGCAATCAAGGGCAGCACGATAAAATACTCAACTTCCGGCTGTTCAGTCGACGCGGAAAACTGGTTCTAGGCAATTACAATCGAACCACAGTATAGCGACCCATCGCATATACCCTCCTCGTGGTTATAGCAATGTTGGACTTCAGCACAGATCCATGGGCCGCACGGCCCGCATCGTAACCTCGCTGACCTCCCGACGGTCTCCGAATAAATTGATTACTTACTGTACTCAGGTTCGTGGTGGGTGATAACAGCGGAAAAAGCCAGTAGGTATCGGCTTGTCCGCCTTTGCATCTCGTTCGTGTTGAAATTGATCGTTAAAGCAAGTATTACCCGTTCAATTCGGGCCTGAGCCATTAATCCTGATGCGCGTCTCTAATTCTTTTTGCGTGGTTTGCTTTCCACAGGCTTAAGTGTTCGCTCCAGGTCTATGTCATTGCTGTGCAGAACGCACCTGCGTTGGCCTACCATCCAGCGTTATATTCCGTACCGCAACGTGAAAACTTGAACTCTCTTTTCAGCGCCGCTCAAAATTCTACTGCTCCCAGTGCACACATTGCATCCAGAGGAACGAGGATAAGTAGTTGTATCGGATCTGCTCGCAATCCGTTGTCGTAGGCATCATCGTTAAAGCGAGAGTTACCCGTTCGATTCGGGTCCGAGCCAAAGTATGGGTGAACTATTCTTTTTTTCTTCTTTTGTGATGCACCCTCAATTTCTCTGCTTAAACTGCGATCTTGTTACAGTTGCATTGCATTTCCAGCGTTTGTGGTGGGTAATAGGGGAAAGAAAATCAGTGGGCATCGGCTCGGTGGCGATGGTCCGCGCTTGCATTTCCTTTGGCGTAAGCTCGTTATTAAAGCAAGAATACCCGTTCGATTCGGGTCCGAGCCACTGTAATTGCTCTCCGTAATGGATGGGAAAGAGCCAGTATCCATCACAGACATACAGTGGTATATATACGATACAAAATTAGCCACCAGTAGATACACACATACACAGATAGAGTACTGCTGTCATGCATTACCGGCACACCTACAGCGAAATAGGATGACTTATGGACCACTAGTTTGAACTGACAGATGCCCGTGCAAGGTTCAATAATGTCCCAACTTTCGCAGAAAGTTCTGTTGATTGTGCCAACTTGGAAATGCGGTTCAACAAATGGTAAGGTGTTTGCTGTATGCTCGGCACTGCACCCACCACTTCATCCACTCCTCTTCCATCCTACCCCGGTTCTTGTCTCCCAACTTGCGCTCCAAGCGGTTTACCAATTCCATGGGGATCGGACTGAGCGTCTATGGGAGTCGAAGGGTTTGGGTCAATCTCTATAGTCCGCAAAAGCGAAAAAATGGCCTATCACCTTGAGACACTGGAGAGCATTATGAACATCCGGAGGCCACACCCCGAACACCCAGCACGGTTCACGGTAGTCCAATGCTTCCCAAACCTCGTGCAGACTGTTCAGAAGCCCTGGTGGAGGAGAGGCTCGTAGAAAGAATCCCCAATCTGGGGCTATTTTACTGAACCGCCACCGTCAGCCCGAACCTTGGAGTACATAGCTTCAAGGAACTCACGGGAAGGCCGTCAAGTCTATCTGGCCTCTGACCATGGCGCGTATGTGACACAAGCAACCCTTCACCAGCTCTGCCAGGATGGAACTGGTGTCAAAGGTTGCTAATGCCCTTTCGTCCACAATCCAAGTCCGATTAGTCGGCTGTGTTACATCTCGCCCTAAAATTCCCCGCAAAGAGCGGAAAGCTGCTCTGAGTTTGTCCCATGAGATTCCTAAGAGGTAACGAGTCGTGAAGAGAGGATTGCCCCGCTCAGGTCGATTATTGATGGCAGTGACTTTGCAGGTATATAGAAGTCTCAATATGTCCCTGTCCACCGACACCCGCGTAGGCCTGCCGTTTCTTCCAAGCCACTTGGGGGATTCATGGCACCACAGGAAATCACAGAGCAACATGAAGTCGTAGTCCTCCCAGATGTCAATCAGCCCTTGGCGCCGGGGGGTAAATGTCTGTTTTCAAATATAAGTGCATAACCATGACTAACGAAGGCAATCACCTCCAACCACGGCAGCAAGCTCACGACCGACTCTGTTGCCCAGTTGTGGCCTACGGGGCGATAAAACAAGAAATCAAGGTTCATGGACTGCACGAGAAGTAGAAGATCTGGCGATGTATCTGCAGAGGCGATGTGTTCAAAAGTAGTGCTCGGTATATACCTGGCCATGATGTCAACTAGCTTCTGTTGTGTCTAATAACATCCTTTTCCTACCGTGTATAATCCCAATTATGGGACAATGTTTTGAGCAGCTGAAAGGCTAAGTTTGTGCGGCACTGGGGACTGCCAAGGTGGAAGGCACCCGATCGCGAGTGGTCATCGAGGAAATCCCAAAATGATGCATGATGGGCCGAAGCATTCCCCGAATCGCCCTGTGGGAGCAAAAAGACAGAATGCAGACCTCTGAAGATCAGACGGAGCTCACCGACTTTGAGCTGCAAAAGTCGGGAAAATTTCCGCAGAGACAGGCCCTCCTTGACAAACACAAGGATTTGGAGAAGCCGGGGATGATAGTCCTTAGGCACACCAGCGAGGATTTGGAGGTACAACTGGTCAAGAGCATTGAGTGGTGGCTCCGTTGTACTTTGCCTGATACTCAGGATAACATCAAGACGGTGGGGCGGCTGGAGTCTTTTGTCGTCGATGCATTTAATGATGGTGGCCGCATAAATGAAGTAGCCAGAGGAATCCCGCACAATTCGTTCAAGAATTTCTGCTTCCGGCCAGGGAAATGGAACCGTAGTCATTGTTTGATGCTGGCGATGGATTCGATCAAATTCGACCTCCAAATATTTGCGAACATCTTCAAAAGACTGTTTGATGTTCAATACTCGATGGTTTCCAATCAAGCATGGTTCGGCAAAGGTCTCACGAATCTGAGCTTCGGGCCGGCTGGTGACGAGGAAGAGCATCGGAAGGCTTTCTTGGGAGAGTGCATTCCCGATCGCCCGCAAGATGGCCTGTTGAACATATTCCCCATCGCATTCATCGAGGCCGTCGATAACAATCGGCACCGGGTGAGCAAGCCGGGTTTTCCGACATGGATTGAGGATCAATTCCTCCAACTGGGTGGAGAGTGACCGATGGACGATGCCTGGGTCATTCTCGACTGTGTGTGATATGTGTTGCTTAAACTCGGGCAGAAGAAGAGCGAGCTGGTAGGCGATAGTGGGGAATAGTTTCTTCACATTGCCGCGAGAGAGGTGGCCCCGCTTGAAGAAGAAGCTCCCCCCGAGGCGGCCCTCCTCTTTCAATTGCTGGCAAACCGACTGGGCCACCGCAGACTTTCCCGAGCCAGCTGGACCGTGATGCCACAGGATGTGACTCCTTGGGGGCTCATCCGACAATGTCGGCCAGTCACGGAACCGCCCAATTGGCCGTGTTTTCACTGGTTTCATGGTGTGGGCCCACTCAGAAAGAACCTCGAGCAACTTGGTACGTGTGTTAGGATGACACTGTGGCTGGGGATATCTTTCTGCGGAAGCGTGCAAGGCATCACCGGCTGTGGCACGGTGAAGTATATGCAAACCTGCGGCCCTTGGGTGAATTGTAGAATTGATTATTCAACCAAGATGACTGACCTGCCTCGCCGTGGTGTTGAATGTGAGTTACATTCCCCCCAATGAACGTTCCGCCAGTGATGTTTGTCATAGGATGGTGATAATTCCAAGGAAAATTGTGTTGTGAATTCTGGCCAGGTGTCCCCGACGCGGGAAGGAGGAGCAGAGGACACCAATCTTCGTTGCGCTGCGGTTGGCAGTAGAGCTGAGGTCGAGGATTGTGGTCATAGGAAGGACCGTAGAGACGAAGCACTGGGGCAGCGCCTGAGTCCCGTAGGTCGGTATTATCTGAAGGCGCTATGATGCGCTGGTGTTGAGAAGTATCTGAGGACAATTTAATTGTAGGTATATTCCATAGGAGGGCCGTAGACACACCGTACGGAAGGACATTGGAGTTTTTTCCTTCGAATGAATTGAACTCCGTCCGACGCAGGTCGAATAGGTGGGTATCGGGCAAGGCAATTGAGTGGGGGGGGGGGGGGGGGGGGGGGGGGGGGGTTTATTATACTCGCATGGTCCAAATGGCTGAACGACGAGTCTACCGAAGACAAACAAGCAGTAAGGTACGGGTGGTTATCCATACTTAGAACTGCCAGATGCCAACGGAGCACACACCATTCCAGGGGGTCGGGCGTACTTGACTTACCGTTGACTGGCCGGCCAATTTGTTGGCGGGACCTCCGGATAGAACCCTGTGGGACCTGACCAGCAGCTTATTAGGCTGTTGTGCGGGAGAGGTTCTCCCCTCCCAGGTGTAAATCCCCGGTGTCCACCAGTCATCGGTAAGCGGTTATACGGCTGTCCCTTTGCAGAATGCGTGCACGAAACGACCACATATGATATGTTTGGCTATAATGGGGGAAAAATGTGCGGATGGGAAGAATCAACAGGGGAAAAAAGGACACAGTGCTTTTGGACGACTACCAACATGGAACAAATCGTAGCGTAGATGCGAGACCGAACCCAGAACCAAAACCGGACGACATTTCAGCCACTGCGGGCGTCCCGGCCATAAGCACCGCTCTGCGCCGTGAAAGGGCGACTGGAGCGGCTCGAGATTGAGTCATTCCCGTCCAGCATAACTCCATCTCCGCTCGACGCCCGCATTCCGATCGTTCGCCCTCCGGTACCCCACATCGCCAAGAAGCTTTTTTGGTCCTCTGTAGACTCCATCGTAATACGGAGGTGGTAAGGATGAACTGGGTCGAGGATCACGAAGAATGATTTACTGAAGATGAAAGTGGGGAGGGCTGGTTTGAGGACGGACATCAAGAGGTCGAGGGGACTCAGGAGTGAGTGTGGGAATGGTCCCATGGTGATCAGTACCTCCGCCCCGAACAACTTCCGACGTTTCGCGGGAAGATCATGAGGCGGAGACCGCGGGCGAGAACCAAACGCCGAAGACCGTTCCGAGCCTCCAGTGAGCGCTGGCATGGGTCCCCGAACAGCGGTTGTACCCCCGAGCTCGAGGCGTGCGATAGTGGTCTGCATGGCTTCCAAAGTTTTCCGGAGGTCCTTGTTCTCGAGACGGAGCTGTGCATATCGACTCGGTAGCAGAGGGTCTGTGCCGGCATTAGTTGTACCGGTCGGCTGCGGGAATGGCCCGTTCGACTCGGGTCCGAGCCATAATCGGGCCGTAAGCGAGTGTTTTTTTTCATCCACCCTCGTTTCTCTGGTCAAAGATTACAGCTGTTTGCATAAGTAATGGCACTACCCCTATTTTTAGAAGAAAGAGCATTTTGAACCCTACCGGGTTTTGAGCTCATTACTCCCTCGTTTTTGATCCAATTGACATAATTCTGGGTGGGTTAGAGAGTGGGTAAGGCGGGCCTTCCATTCATATCCATTTCCAGCTCTAACTCCCCTAAGCTGGTGACCCTGAAATTCATACCTTTCGATTCAGCTACATCTTGTTAATTGAATAACTGCATGGTTTTTCATTCAATTTCCTTAATTCCAGCCATGATGGAGTCTATGAATGGAGTCAATTGTCCTAGATAGTGCAGATTATGTGAGATTTGTGCTGCACTTGAGTGAGATCCTGTTCAAAGGAAAATTCCGAAAGGCATGGGAACCTCAGTTGTCTTGACATAAAATCATTATGTCTTGTTCACAAAATCTTGGCTGGACTCCCTCCTTTAATATGAACCCAGTTTTATGCAAATCGAATGGGAAATGAGCGAGTATTGGGGTTTCCAATGTGGGATTGGCACCACCCAGGCTCATTTTTGGCATAGCTGAAAACTTTGAATTAAAGGGCAAGACCCATAGCAATTGAAAGCCCGCCTTATCCACTCTCCAACCCACCCTGAATCATGTCAATCGGATCAACAACGAGAGAGTAATGAGCTCAAAACCCGGTAGGGTTCAAAATGCTCTTTCTTCTAAAAATAGGGGCAGTGCCATTACTTATGCAAACAGCTGTAAAACAATCAATCATAGTGGGAGTACAAGGCTATCGCATACACACCCAGGGCACATGGGGCGAGTGATAGAACATTCCTACTTATCTATGGCGGGATTCAGACCTCTGAATCCTTTTGTGGCTGTGCTCTTTGGCCTCCCATCGCGAGGGGAGGTTCGTGGGACATGCAGGAGCCTGTTAGGATCAACGGCGTGCGAAACGGTCGAGTGGCCCAAAGTGGCCGCACCCAACATGCTGCAAACATTTTGCACCACTCTTAGTGCTGCTGCACTGCCACCGATGGCCGCTGACCGCCGCTATCGCGAGGGGAGGGTGCCGCTGGGGGCAGAAACAATGTACCAAAAGTATAGTTCCAGCTTATTTGCTCATTCTTCTCGCCGTTCACAATTACTGACTTACTGCCTGTACTTGCCGTCTATTTCTCGGTACGTCCTCCAACCTTTTTACTCTTTGTTTCTTCCTTCCTGGCTGACCTTCAAGTTCTCACCGAATTCCAACTTGAAGATGATTCAATTCAATTCCATTGACCATCGAACTCAACACCTCGTTATATTTGGCCGAGTTGCGGCAAATTCGTTAACTTGGTTACTCTCTTGCTCCGTTCCTTTCCTAAATCCTCCATTGACTTGAGACTAATATCTCAGATCGATGCACGCGTAGATATTCGACCTGTTTTTGATCCGGCGAACGGCGAAACATGCTCCTGTCCCTCGAGGTATGTCCGCCCTTGTCTCTAATACATTTAACTAACCTATTTATGTTAAACCCCATTCACGTCCCCTCGACGTTTATTAAAGATTAGTATCTTCGTTCGCTTGCAAAAGTTGGATCTATTAGTTACTCTAGCCGGACTTGATCTCGAGCATCTCGGGGATGGCTTTCTGAATGTCGAATTGCTTTGAATGAGGTATATTTCTCTCATCGTTAATGTCCTAGACGCTCCAACTGATTGTTCTTTTGTATCGAAGATTCGTAAGTTCCCTGTATCCTCGACTCGATTCACTGTTCAACAACCTTTTATTGAAGTTCACCAAGTATCAAGGCATTTCAAGCGTCGCCTTCATTGAAGTTCATTGCCACCACTTGGTCGTTGTATACATATGTCCTTCCATGGATTTATCTGGTGTGTTTGTCTACTTCGCATCGCACATTCACTCACCGCTCATAGTCCTCATACGCGCACCATCTACGACCAAATTCTCCAATTCCACCCTGGCCCAACATTGTCCGTATCGTTCCTCCCGCTTCAACTTCCACGACTCACACACAATCAAACGACGAACTAGGGGTACCTTGAGTCGATACCCAACCACGCCAAGTCTCGTTTCCCATCGATATTGAGTAGGTACCACACTAAGGATATTGAAGAACTAAAAAATCGGGCCAATAGCTCTAGCGTCCCAATGGCGCGAAGCGCTCACAGCATTTCGGCTTAGGAGGCTTCGGTTCCGTCAAATGCCGAACTTTATGGCGCAAACCTGTCGTTCGGCTGATCGTCGCCGCTCTAAACTGGTGAATGGTACAAATCAGTGCCAGCAATCTGTTGACCCACCGAATTGCATCGGTGTTCAATGTGCAGAACAGCCGAAAAACCTCCCAACTTCGTCGCAGGGACATTTGGTACCTTCTACTCCCACATAATATACATGTACCCTAGCATACTGTTTTTTATTTTTGGCTATGAGAAAGCCTGGGCCCAAGCCCGGGCTTAGGGCTTCAGGCCCCGCACCCAGGGCTCGGGCTCGGGCCTGGAGAATTTGAAGCCCGAGCCCGCCCAAGCCGAGCCCAAGCCCGGGCATTCAGGCCGAGCCGGGCCCGCGACATCACTAGTGTACATAACGTTTGGTTAATCCCGTCTCGACTAAAGCCTCTTCCGAGCCACTCTGCCACGCTGCCTTTCGTCGTGACGTCGTCTCGTGGCCCCGAACTTTCAACCACCTCTGCCGGTCCGCGCGCAGTGAATTCTTTGTAGTATCCCTGGCCAGGCTCAGCCGTTGACCCGCCTCATGTTGTGATGTCGTCCGCTACTCACATTGGTTGATTCATGCCATTACCATACTTTTTGCACCTTCTGTCCGCAACCCTTGACCAGCGAAGCGGTGGATATTGATACTCGCAAAACAAGGAGGCCACAGAAACAATGGCCGATGATCCGGCCCCGATTTCGCGTCGTGGATCAAGGACGGATGGCTGAGCTCACCGAGAAGGATGTCAAACGTGATTGAACAATTACGCAAGACTACTCACGATTGCGACGTTCACGGGGCGAAAAGGCCAACCCAAAAGAAAGACTGCCGAAGCATCCCGCGAATGGGGAGTCCTGGGTCAAATTTCGCCGGGAAAGCCGCGTTATTTGCGGAGGCGCACCATGTACCTCGGGCGTTCATATCCTGCAGCAAGCGGAGCGGTGTTATGAGAGGGCAACTTTGTTGGTTCGACTCGCCCGTTGAACGTTGCAAAGGTTAAATGGACGGGCATCCCGCCGCTGTGGATATTCACAGTAACACTCTCACAGTAACAAATCGCATCACCCGGTAATCGAATGGGAAGTCCTGCAGTGTGATGCAGCATTGAACGTGTTTATTTAAATTATTCCTTCAAGTAAGTTGAAAGACAAAACATCGCCGGTAGAGTTTACATCACTCGAAGCGAATTGGATGAGATTGGGACACCGGCCCAAATAACATGCTCTCGCAGATGCACGGCATATTTCCTAGAGAGCGGGAGGTAGTGTTTCGGTTGAACTAAATTGATATGTAGTTGAACTTACCGTGGGATTGGGACTGCGCCCCATGCCGAATTAGTGACCACCACCAGTCTATAGTTTCTAAATGGCGATACTTTGGTGAGTGACGCGGGGAAAAAAAGACCTACAAAATGAACGAAAAAAGACCACGGGGTGGAAGCCATCAGCCGACCTGAGGCGAACAAGGAATATTGCTGAGTACTAGTACTCATATAGTTTGCGTGGGCGCACGCCATGTGCGACCGGGTGTTCCTATCCGTAAGAAAGGGGGCATCGAGTCCGTGCGCATTTCGTTGGTTTGAATGAACCGCTGTATCTTCATGGTCAAATGATGAGACGTGTGGTAAGTTGAAAGCAAAAAGGGTGACTGACGGTCGAGTTCGACATGACCCCCGTGTGCGGAGAAGGATCCCTGGAGGAAGACTGTGGACGCGCTGCACTGGGGTGCGCGAGGCGTGAGGCTGGGCAATCGGCCGGTACACAGCGGTATCGTTTGAGATACACGCCGCAGGCAAAGCAGCGCGCTTGTTAATGTATTAGTATACATGACAAAAGAATTGACGTTACGCACCGAGGGACGAGAGATCGCGATTGCGGCAGGTTCGGACCAAAGGTGAGGCGGGACAAATCAGAGGAATCTGCGCACAGAGTGCCAATCCGGCCGAGAACCCGCCCGCGTACATATGGAGATGAGCATGCGGTGAACGCGACGATTAACGCGCCACGGACGATGCTCAACTGCCACAGCCGTGCGCGCAGGACTAAGGCTATTCCGGCGACGATATGGAAGTCACATCCCCGCGAGCGGAGTACGCAAATAGTGGGAGGCGCGGATCGGAATGGAGAACGCCGGCAGTGGAAGTGGGGAAGGCAGAGGCGTTGTGGGAAGAGAGGTGCGCATTAGCGGAATGTAGGGGGACGCGGCGAACACACGCACCTTAGACTTTGTGCCGTTCCGTCCTGAAATTCTGCTTTACTTCAATACAGCGCCGCGTCGACGCTCAAAGGGCAGATCCAAAAGGCAGGCAGAGGAGAACAAGGTAGAAGCCGGTGTAGTGAGTGGGGTGCCGCATGGCAGCGAAATCGGAGGTTTGCGAGCGGGGTATCGGGGCAGAGGCTGCCGACGAGGCGGGGGCAGAGACTACCGGAATAAATGCGGGGTGGAGGCTCCAGGGGACACGAGAGGCGGCAAGTCGGCGACTGCTGACAAGAAGATGCTACTAGTAGGCAGCCTGTGGCAGGAAGATGTCCAAGTGACGCGGGTGCTGGGGACCAGTGGCTGGGTTATCGGTCGGGTGGCGCGCTTGTCGTGCTGGGCGTGGCAAGTTGGTGGCAAGCAAAAGGGACAAAGATGTGGCGGTGTTGATAGTCGATCCTCGGATCGTTCGGACCGCTTCTCTACCACTAACCACCATGTCGCCCATCATCGAATGAGCTTTCCTCGGTGTTTCCTCGAGCTCAGCCCCGGAAGCTTGTGCTATCCCTGCTGCTCTTTACCCTGGCGAAAAGTGCGAAAAGCAGCCTCAATCCGAGTCAAACTCTGTCTGGCTTCCACAAACTTTCTTGGTCCTCGGCTTGCGTTTTCGGTTTTTATGAGCGCCCTTTGCCTCGCACTTCCGACCCGATCTGTCACCGTGATCGATCACCCTCCGAATTCTCGTACGCACTCAATTATCAGGGACATCCCATGTGATGTTCGCTTCCCTCTGACGGCCACGCCGGACGAAAACCGTCTCGAAATCCAAGTTCGCCCACGCCAACTCGAGGCCATTCAAAACCTCCAAATTATAGGTCGCCGTAGACTCCCTCTTCCTTAGCCCCTACGATCTTAGGATGCAGGCCGTGTCTTCCCTCTGCACAACTCGGTGGAATCTTCCCGCCAACTTCTTGCCTCCACAGATTTATCACATTCATTCAATCAAATCGTCGTGATCGAAGCCCAATTAGTCTGCGCACCATTTAAATACTTCGTCCCTGCGCAGCCGCACAATGAGACAAAATTACCCCTGGATATTGGCGGCCATGCCCGTAACCCGAATCGAACGGGAAGTCCTTGCGGGGCTTATTCAAACGGGCAGAGAGGAAGGTATAAGTTGCCCTATGCGCTGGGGTGATGTTCGATGCGTGCGGATGACTTGGCAAAACGCAAATAGACAATCTAATTTGCTAATAAACGGGCGCAGATTCAAGTTAGTTGTAGGTGCAGCTATTTGCCCTACGTTTCCTACTCATTATGTTTTTGACCAAAGTACAGCTACGGCTCTATCCTTCATCTGAGTTACATACAACCTGTTGTTTTGCCAGAGTAAGAAGCACGACTTGGAATCAATTGACGCCTATGGGAAGTAATCAGTACAGAATGAACGATCCAGCGATGCTCAGGCGACCATCTTTTAGTTATTGGCGAGCAACACACCGCCCTTTTTTTGCGCCGCAGACTCATCCCAGGGAAATTTGAGTACGTCAAGTTAGCACCGGTCCCTCTCTTCCCGTGCGAGTGTAATTACTCACTTATGTTATTGATGGTTCTTGCAGACAGCATCCGATTCCGAGGCGTCTCTGCGAAGACCCCTGCTCCTTGGTGGATATAGGAGTCGTGTTAGATCACCTGCTGCCCACGCTTCCTCGCAATCCCCAGGCTCTGAGTGCCGCCTTGCATCGGGTTGCATCGTAAGTTTATACGTTTGTTTTTGCAAGACTGAACTTGAACGTCCCACATAGATGCTTCGCATTTTCAACTGACCCTGGTGGGTTCCATCCACTTTCATTTTCACACGTTGAGAAAGTTCTTACAGTGCGAACGAACCGAATTCACCGCAGTCAGTCAACTCCTACCACTTACTTTGTGCGCTGCTTACTCTAATACCTAGACTTGTACACGTGCGTTTCGCCGCATGTCTTTGCGATTTGCGATGGTGCTGATCTTTCAGGCATTCACTTTAATGATCTTGACTGTGTGTTCTCGCCCTCCACAAACCGAAGCCCTACTTCGCAGCCCAGGCGGATGATCGTTGAGACAGTTTTAATCAACTTTGCCTCAATATCGACCGGCGGCTTCCTCTTCTTGCGGCCCTAAAGGCCGCATTCAGGTTGATTGTGAAATTGGAGAAAGCACCTCTATTTAGAGATCACCTCAGTTTTCAACGGCCTCCAGTTATGTTCAAAAAATAGGGAGGCCCATCGCCGTATCGACGATGTGACGTGACAGAGTGACACCTTTTGAACTAGAGCTGGAGGCTTTCAAATTTCAGGTTCCAGCGGCTTCTTACTCAAGTTTTACTTTTATAACTGCTTTTCCTCGCTCACTGGCAATATTCGGTGCTAGGCCCTATCATTCTAACGATACTCGCTAGTTCCTTCACGGATTTTGTGAATTGATCAAACGACGAACCCTGTCGCGGAACTGACCGTACTTTGGTTCCTTAAGCCAGATAACGTTCACACAATTCCTCGAACCAAATCTCATATCGCTATGAATTTGAGTAAGCTCACTTACCCTTATTGTGCTCCAGTTAGCTGTCCAGCCTGTCGTTTGCCCTTGTCGCAACGGTTGCGACAGGACCCGAACTGAGCCCAATTCTTTTTGCTTGTGAACTTGTGCTGCAGTTTATCCGTGTCGCAATAGTTGCGACAGGGCTTGGACTGAGTTCAATTTTATTTTCTTGAGAATTTGTGCTCCCATTTACCCTGTCACAACGGTTGCGACAGGACCTGGACTGAGCTCAATTTTATTTTCCTGAGAATTTATACTCCAATCTGTCCGTGTCGCAACGGTTGCGACAGGACTTGTACTGAGCTTGATTTTATTTTCTTGCGAATTTGTGCTTCAGTTTGCCTTGTCGCAACGGTTGCGACAGGACCTGGACTCAGTTTGATTTTATTTTCTTCTCGTGACAATTTGTGGTGTTTACTCTCCTTTGTCCCTGTCGCAACCGTTGCGACAGAACCTGGACTGAGCTTGGTTTTTCTTCTTCTTTAGATTCGTGGTCTGATTAGCTGTCCATTGTCCCTGTCCCATGACAGAGAGGGCCAGAACAAAAAATATTCGATATATCGCCCCAGGATAAGACTCAGGATAATATATTAGCTCGCTATGGTCCCATTTCGGAACATTCCGAGTTGTAACATGCAGTATACCGGCCCGTAGAGTACACTGTGCTACGCCACACCCCAGCCACCCTCGACGAGCTAACCTCTCTCGGCGAGGCCGTAGATCTCGGGTTTCTGAATTGCAGCTTAGAAAAACACTGACCTCCAATCTAATATCCCCTCGGCCAAACCATAACCTCCCCGTTGAAAATTGCGAACACCTTGTATCTACTGTCTCATGTACCGTGTCGCAACCGTTGCGACATGAGAGCAGAGAGGCTGCCTGAACAAAATATTCGACATATCGCCCCATTTACTGCCCTATGTACCATGTCGCAACGGTTGCGACACGAGAACAGAGCTGCTGCCTGAACAAAATATCACCCCATTTACTGCCCTCTGTACCGTGTCGCAACGGTTGCGACACGAGGACAGAGCTGCTGCTCGGACAAGATATTCCATTTACTCCCCTATTTACTGTATCGCAACCGTTGCGACACGAGAGCAGAGAGGCTGCTCAGACTAGATATTCAATTTACTCCCCCATGTACCGTGTCGCAACCGCTGCGACATGAGAGCAGAGAGGCTGCCTCCACAATATTCGATTTACTCCCCCATGTACCGTGTCGCAACGGTTGCGACACGAGAACAGAGAGGCTGCCCGCACAAAATATTCGATTTACTCTTCTATTTACTGTGTCACAACGGTTGCGACACGAGCAGAGCAACCGCCTCGACAAAAGATATTCGATATATCCCCCCATTTGCTGCCCCATGTACCGTGTCGCAGCGGTTGCGACAAGAGAACAGAGAGGGTACTCGGACCAAATATTCAATTTACTGCCCTATTCACCGTGTCGCAACCGTTGCGACACGACAACAGAGAGTGCTGCCTACACACAATATTCGTTTTACTCCTGTATTTACTGTGTCGCAACGGTTGCGACAGGAGAACAGAGCAGCTGCCTCAACAAAAAATATTCGATATATCCCCCCATTTACTGCCCATGTACCATGTCGCAACGGTTGCGACACGAGAACAGAGAGTGCTGCCCGTACAAAATATTCGATTTAGTCCTCTATTTACCATGTCGCAACGGTTGCGACACGAGAACAGAGAGTACTGCCCGGCCAGAATATTCGATATATCATCCCATTTACTGCCCTATGTACCGTGTCGCAACGGTTGGGACAGGAGAACTAAGAGAGAGTGCCCGGCCAGAATAATATTCGATTTACTCCTCTATTAACCATGTCGCAACGGTTGCGACAGGAGAACAGAGAGTGCTGCCCGTTCAGAATATTCGATTTAGTCCTCTATTTACCGTGTCGCAACCGTTGCGACACGAGAACTAAGAGGCTGCACACACAAACTATTCCATTTCCTACTCTATTTAGAGAACTGAGAGAGAGTGCCCGGCCACAATAATATTCGATTCACTCCTCTATTTACCGTGTCGCAACGGTTGCGACAGGAGAACAGAGAGAGTGCCCGGCCAGAATAATATTCAATTCACTACTCTGTTTACCGTGTTGCAACGGTTGCGACACGAGAACAGAGAGTGCTGCCTGAACAAAATATCACCCCATTTACTGCCCTCTGTACCGTGTCACAACGGTTGCGACATGAGAACAGAAAGGCTGCCCACAGAAAATATTCAATTTACTCCTCTATTAACGGTGTCGCAACGATTGCGACATGAGGACAGAGAGCTTGCCTGTACATTACATAGCATGTCATTCCTCTAGGATGATCTGCTGGGGTGGGAGCAGTGGGGTGGCGGCTTCGCCACCAGTCACCCCCACTGGCTCCTCCCCAGCAGATCATCCTAGAGGAATGACATGGTGCACCTTAGCCTAACCCAAGACCTAGACCTACTCTAGGGTTGGCTAGGGTTAGGGTTAACTTGACCCCTTGGACCCCATGAGCGGTCCCTAATAACCCCCTGGGACATCTTTGCCCACCGGCAACATACGCGGCGGCTTGTTTTCCCACCGCTAAGTGTGTCCATGTCAAAACCTCCCTTTTGGAAACTATTGAATTTTTCAAAATCAAGGACACTATCGGCCTTCGTTGGCCAAAACTACGATTCCAGTCTGTCGGGCACTCCCTCTAGAGCATCTTTACATCCTAGCCCGCACGTCCACGGCTGTTTTCGCACCACGGGTGAGTTTGTGTCTGGCGGCCTTTTTGGGAAATTATTTCATTCTTTAAAACTCAGGGCGGCATCTCTCGTATTTATCTGGAATTGACGTCCATTATGCCTGCTGGTCTGCCTGGGACATTTTACCCCCTGCCAGCATATGAGTTATCTCACTTTTGTACCGCTAAGTATGTCCGTGATTTTGGGCACTATTAAATTCTTTGGAATTCTGGGTGCTATCACTAATCATTGACCAGAATTAGTGCGCCACCATGTTGAGCACTCTCCTTCTCTTTGTTCTCAGGAGGACATTCTATCCTAATAGATTTCTTACCCTATGCAGCCCAGGTTCATTCAAAGTTCCTTGTACTAGCTCGCTGAATTTTTAACCTGATGTTCCCTACGAACCTAGTCCAACATAAGCTGTCATAAAGCTCAGTCGTCAACTTTACCAACCCTTATATCCTCCTACCTGCTAGAATTAATTTTGAATATCAAGTGAGAAGTCATCACCCACCGTGATTACAACCAGGAATTTGTAGAAACTAGGGCCGAACCAACCCTCAATGAGCCCCTGCCTGCATGTTACACTCTCTTAACCTTGAATGGTTAACCGACTTGCAATCATGAGTACTTTCCTTAGGCACAAATAAATCTGTTACCTGTGAGATTCGAACCTACGAGGTCACGTGTATGTGTGTGCGCAGCAGCTGCGTGCCACCTTTGAGATGTTACTGCTCAACGAAGGCACTTGATTGTCATTAGTAGTCAGAGTCCACACATCTTAATGCCCAAATTAACGCTAGGTGGAGTAAGGCACTGAGTTCAATTTAATCGCTGGACCAAAACTTCCGGTTTCTTAATCCCTACGGCAGTGCTCAGCTGGCTTGCGGGACCACCGATTTATTCCCGATTTAACCGATTCCGGACCACCAACCGACAAGAAAATGAACCAGGGCACGCTCATCGATCGGTTCGAATCTTTTCCCTCAAACCAAGTCTACCTTTTACTCGTCTTCGAACCATGTATTCAGTTATTTGACTGCTTCTGAAACCGTTTTAGGCCTCACCAACGGTTCACAGAGTGCCTAGGGGTGACTTAGGACCGTCGTGGGACAAAAAATCTCCACAAACTCACCAAAGGGCACGGATTTTTAAGCCAAACCAAGGTGTAGTTTACAAACACCCTGTGTGCAAACCTGTAAAAACTGTTTATAATTGCTCCGGGAATTATAAACAGGACCCTACAATTGATTCACAGTAACTTGCTTGTGATATTGCCTTGCTGGAAGTTCAAGTAGGTCAAGGCGATGCAGCCATGTCGACTCTTGACAAAGGAAGCAATATTGCCTCCGATCTTTCTCGTAGCAACGGCCAGGAGATAGCGGTCTGTTCCTATTGCAACGTTGAAGACATACTTGTGCCATTGAATCGATGCTTGGCGAAAGTGCCACATCTATTGAATGGTTTGTTCTTCCGCTCAATACATTATTTACATTGGGTGGATGCCATGCAGCATCATTCCACTGCTGCAGCTCACCCGATCACCTAGGCCGCTACGGATTGGTCAGGTGTACACAGTATTCTGAGCCAAATGTGCTCGCAGTTGGATTCAGTATGAAGTCCTATACATTTTCAAAGAAAATAACCTGCATGCCGGGTGGAGATGAGCCAGTTTTGCACTTCCCAGTGCCCATTTTATTCAGGTCTGGTTATAGGGCTGTGAAACACCGCAGATGCTCCGATGTTAAGCGGTCTGCGTTCAGCGTGCGAACGTGGGAGCAACTGATCCGCAATCCGATCCGATCTGAGCCCATATCTCTCAATATCGGCTTGGGGGCTCCGCCTGTAACTTCGCCGCCAATAAATTCTCAATGGTACGTCCATCCAAAGGCTCAAGTGTATAAGTTCAGCCAACTAGCAATGAAGCATCCACATGTGTGTGTTTTTCCAACGGTCACCCTTGTGGAGCTTCAACGTTCAGATAAAATCCAAGGAAGAACTGCTCACAAGAAAAGACAGGTGCCTCGACCGCATAAGACGGGGAGGTATGCATATCGAGCACCTGCCTGAAGCGGTAAAAAAGGTGGATGTCACTCCGTCACAATGTGTCACTATCTGCCCATTTGGCTTGACCTGGCGGAACATGGTGAGACTGCGTGCTAGTTAGACTCAGATTGCAGACTGCCTTTCGACTGCTCAGGGTGAGCGCAGAGAGCAATTTTTGCCACGTATTGATGCTAAGCGCTGATCGGTCGAGCCGGAGCCGACGGTCCGCGAACCTGAAAATCTTTTGGGTGTGATTCGTTTTCCGTGTGAGCACATCAACTTGCTTTTTATTGGAGCCGATAGGGAGAGAAAGCCTTACTGACATTTAAATTGATTCGATCTGCTCTTCCTGAGTTTGCAAATTGTCAGAGAAAAGGACAGTGATGTTCATGGTCTAGACAATAATGAAATCAGTCTCTCAAGCTCCTTTTCAAAAGGTGTAGTAGAGTGGGTATAGATGCACACTTCTACCTATGCCAAGACGGGGAGACATCACCCAGGCTTCAAGCCGTGACAAGAGTGTGACACAGGTGCAACAAGTGAAAAACGTGCTTACTAAGTTCCCGACAGGAATCACAGTCCCTTAAAATCCAACGGGGCGACACTTAAGACTACTTACGAGATGGGCCGGAAGGCTTAACCTAAGGTTACTCGCACCAAGTGAAGAGTGAATTCCTCCTACACTTCCCGACTCAAGCCCTTTTTGGCTACCAACTATCAAAATCATAGAACATCCTTCCTGTCGTATCCATGGACCAGGCTCCTCTGAAACCTTCAAGAGGTACCAGTGTTGGAATAATCTGTGTTCGGTGTATTGGATTAGGGTGAACGAGAATGTACTGCACGAAGAGGTTGGCGTGACTGAAGGTCTCAAAGAACAACGTAAATAGTGCCATTACTGCTTTCTTCAACTGGAAAATACCTATCACTGGGGGAGGCCTTGGTGGAACTTACAGGCAGGCACAAAAAAAAGTTCGGAGAGCAAAGAGCATTAAAAAGAGTGAGAGTTTGCTTGTTGACACATTTCAATTGGTTGATTAAATCACCTGGAAATGCGGTTCGACAACAGCAGTTTCCCTGGGTGGGTCAGAGTTGGGTGGAACAGGCGATATCCGGAGGCCGAAGATAAGCTCGAGCAACGTGGGGGGCATAGTACCCTTTTCAGCAGAAGACGGGGCTTGTGTGTGTGCAAGCATGGCCACTCTGCTGTTTGATCTTGCCAATGGACTGCACTTGAATAACAACACAGGCCTGAGCAGGTTTCACTGAAAACACAGTGAATGACCTGGTAGGGAATCAAATATACAAAAGAGAGAGCTTGTGTGTGTGACAAAGAGTGTGACACCGATGCAAAAAGTGTAAATGTGACAAGCAGTGTGACATCAATACAAAAAGTGTAAAATCTGCTTACTAAGCAGCCAGTCTACCCAAATCGGGGCACAAGAATGGAAGAAAGTGTGCTACATGTGTGTGCAAGCGTGGCCACTCTACTGTTTGATCTTGCCAATGGACTGCACTTGAATAACAACACAGGCCTGAGCAGGTTTCACTGAAAACACAGTGAATGACCTGGTAGGGAATCAAATATGCAAAAGAGAGAGCTTGTGTGTGTGACAAAGAGTGTGACACCGATGCAAAAAGTGTAAATGTGACAAGCAGTGTGACATCAATGCAAAAAGTGTAAAATCTGCTTACTAAGCAGCCAGTCTACCCAAATCGGGGCACAAGAATGGAAGAAAGCGTGCTACAGAGCCATAAAAAACGAGACAAATACCCTATAAGGGCATATTTTGCCCTTGCCAGCTTCAAAATGGGGGTGTAAACTAAATATAGAAACGCAGATCAACGCAGATCTTTTGCTAACCGGCCTATGCGCGGGAGGTAAGAATATAGCTAGGCTTCACCACGCTTCACCGCCCGCCCAAATCAACTCACCCATCCCTCTGCATGACGCCCGCACCCCGCGTCTCGAAGCACGCACCCCGAACCGCACCCTGCTATCAACGTCACGCACCCAGCACGCCGGCTCAGCCACATCCCCGCACCCGCCCCGCACCTCGACCGCACCTCCTCTCAAATCTCGCACCCCCCCTTCGCGCGCCCCACTTACAACTTGCGAGGTACGAAAGCAGGATGCCGTCATGCTCCGGGCCGCGGGCCACGGACCGACGGTTCACATCACCGTCAACTGTCCATGTGAGTTCCTCGTGTTGATTCCAGCGTACGACGCTAACCAGCCCGGGACATCAGGAATTCAAGGGAATTCCCTGGAAAGTCAAAGAAAATTTACAGGAGTGCTTTTCGTGTCAATCAAATCGCTACCCTATCGATGCTAAAATTGAACAACATCACTACCCGCTGGGGAAAACAGAGGCTACAGCCGTAAAAAAAATTACTAGGGAAGACATCGAAATGCCTTGTAAGTCACGAGGGAGTCCTTTCATCGTTAACCTGCAATATCTTGCGCGGGATTTTCCATACCTCGGCTAATTGAGGGAACCTTGAGAGAGTAGGGTGAAAACAGCGGTGGATAGGAGCTTAGGTACAGATACTTTTGAGCTCAAATAGGCACCCAAAAGTACTGGAATGCACTTGGATATTATTGTTTGAGTTCGACTCTTCAGCGGTCCAATTCAAACCCCAAGACACGACACAAGGGGGTTGGTGAAGGTGGATCGCCATAATATTTAGACTTGCGATGGAACTCGTCTTCAGGAAGTTGGAGCCAAAGATCGAACGAGTTTTATGCATCTCTGGGGCAGATCTGGGTACGTCAACTGCACCGCCTTTTCGCATTGGAGACAAAGGAGACAAGCCAGGTAACTCCCGGTGGAAAATATTGGGCCAAGTATTGCGGTGGAAGGACGGAATCGTACATACAGCAAGGTTTGACGTTGAAGTCAACAACAAAATTTGTGTCCAAGTCGGGGTGAATGGCCAATATTAATCGCAGAAACAAGGGCATATAAATGGAGCGAACCTGGACAATTATAAATACCGGGGTAGTTTGACCCACCGATCTCGGGCGCTATAAGCTTTTGGTCAAGGTGTAAAGACGAAGCAAATACCACGTACCTGAGCAAGTTTAGAAGAACTTGCATTGTGACGATCCGTCATGACACCAGCCAACGATAAACCAGGAACCCGAGAGCTGCGAGGAACTGTGGGCAGGACGAAATTTAACTCTAAGCCCCATAGTCTTCGCTCAGACATTCCAGTTTCGCATTGACATCAGGCGCCATCCGCGAAAACTATTATCGCAGAAGAAAGAAGCGAAGATCAATTTAATGCGGATAGAAAGGAACGACTGGTGCGCCTGCCTGCGTTGATTATGATGGGATGATTCTCGCCGGCAAGCGCGAAAAAGTTGGCGTTGCTCGAGTGCCGTGGTTTCCTGCTGATGACTTTGCAAGCCGCATAATTCATTTGAGGCAGTCGTTCTTGTTCTGGAAAGACCACGGTCACATGTGAATGTGTACACATATCTGTGGTTAATCAAGAGAACAACGTCAGGCAGCGGTGCAGGGCGCCTCCCACGAATTTGCTATCGATGCGTACATACCAATTGGGCATCCGTCGCAAATTCTTGATAGACCGAGGTGTCCGTCGAGAGTTAGGGTTAGTTTGTAGATATCGCAGTCTAAAAGGATGCCAGTGTGAGAAATTTCACCCTTGCGACTAATGGCATTAACGTGCGCTAATTTACCGAGGGCTGCTACACTACCGACGAAGCGGCAGCCGTGTAGTGTGTCGTCTAAATCTCCAGCAGTGGCATTTGTACTTTCCTACACAGAGAATAAGTCTCGTGTTTCAGAAGTAAAAGAAAGCTGAATGAAGGATACAGGTTAGGCGGGGTTTCTTCCTGCGGTCATCGGCGCGCTACATACTTGGGCGTTGATGCGGACAATTGCATACGTACGCGAAGCGGAGATCGGTATGCCGCTCTTCGCACTGTAGTGGTATGGACAAAGGAAAGGTGGTGGAGGAGTGAACAGTCGCGAGCGGACGGTGGATTTTGGGAGAAAGGGGGTGTGGGCGGGATGAAATATAGATATGTGGGAGTGGAAGACCGCACGAGGCGGTAATAATATGCGTATCGAGACGAGCAGGCTGTGGACACGTCGAGTGACGAGCCGCGGACCGTGCTCGATTGCGAAAGCAGTGCGCGAAGGGAGGAAGAAAAGGAGTCGCAGACGACATGGAAATCCTTGTGGAATACCATGTCGGCCGCGAAGGGGTAGCGCAAGCGGTCGGCGGCGTTGATACAGTGTGGAGGAAGGTGTATGAAGGGGGTGGAACGAATAATGTGGGGAGGGAGGGAGTGGTGCGGTGGGGAGCGCGAAAGTACGCACCGGGATCTCATTATCCCAATCCATTGCTTCGGCGCGCGGCGTGCGTCGTGCGCGAGGGTGCGAGTGGGCGGGGGTGCGAGTAGGCGGCAGAGGGGAGCTGCGCGCGCCGGTGTTGGCGGGCAGGAGGTCAGCGCAGTTCGGCGCTACTGGAAAAGGCGGGGCGGCTGGGCGGCGGTAGCGGCGGTGGACGGATACCGGCGGCTGCGGGCGTCGACACCGGCTGGAGGCTGACGGTAGGTAGGCGGGGCAAGCGCGGAGGGCGAGAGCGCATCCTGGGAGACTGGCGGGGGCTGCAACGAGCGGGAGAGGCAGTTTGAGGGTGGGATTGTCGCCGTCGCATGCGTCTTGACGTTAGCGCGTGATGGCAGCGTTAGGGAGGGGCGGGAGACGGCGGGCCGTGTGGGCGTGGGCGGGAAGGTAGGCGTGGCTAGGGAGTGGGACGTGGGCGCGCGAAGGGCGAGGAGGTGGGTGCTGGATGCCAAGGGAGGTGTGGTCGGGTGCGGTCGAGGTGCGGGCAGGATGCGGTGACGCGGCAGGGCGGGTGTGGTGTGTCCGTGACCTTGACGGCGGGATCGTAGGTCGACAGGAGGGGTGCGGGCGTCGTGCGGCGGTGTGCCAGAGTGTAGCCGTGGCGGGGAGTGCGGTCCGGTGTGGGCGGGGTGCGGCGCTGCAGCAACGGCGAGGTGCGGTGGGTGCGTACTGTTGACGGCGGGGTGCGGGCGGGTGCGCTCGAGCGAAGTGCGGTCGTCGACGTAGGTCGTCGTCGACGTGGTTGTTGGGAAGAGGCGTGTGGTGCGGTGATGCCGGCGATGATGTATCGGCTTTATTCGGCGATGCTCCTGCCGAGGTCGGCGCCGGGTCTGTAAGGGTGCCGGGGTAAGTGCGGAGGCGGCCTAGGGTGGGTGCGGAGGTGCGGAGCAAGGACATTTTAGCATGGTGGGGCCGCACTCAAAACGAAAGAAATAGTGGTGACGTAATTGAAAAAGAGGAGAAGAGGAGGTGCCGGTGCCGTCTTGCGATCAACATCGGTCAAAGTGTAAAATATCGAGCCGTTTGGGGTATGGAGAAATACATTGGGCCACAAATATGAAAGGTAAAAATATGGAAGTTACAGATTCTGAAAGGCCAGAAGAAGAGGACTCAGGTGAGGTGAACATCTCAAGTTGACATCGGTATTTTCGTGGAGTACCAGGCATCTCATGTGGAATTTCGAGAACTTCCCATCGAACAACATCCCAGTATGGTACATTCACCAGTTTTGAAGTTAAGGGGTTGAAATTTGGTGGAACATCCTTCCCGACCCCTAGAAACATATTGGTGTACTCAAAATTTCAAAAAATGAATCGGAACGCGGTTTTGAGAGTGAAAACCAATGTTGTCGCCCAAGTCGATGACCCCGGCACCACGGTTTTCGGGTTCCCCCCCGCGGTTTTTTTTGTGAACCCCTGGTTGCCCGTGATGTATTGGGGTGTAAATATCTACGTCGGCACGAAAGCAGCCCTACAAGACCTGATTTTGACCTAAATGATTTCGATACGGGAAGGGATCGTACGGAATATAGCAATAAGCTCAATTTCGAATAGGGGGCATATTAATAGGCTGGCGGTCATTCGTCGTTGTTCTCGTTGACGGAGGCGAGGGGCTGCACAGGGAGGAAAGGAGAGTGAGAGGTCGAGTGCGGGGGCAATACCGCCACGCCTAAACTGCGCCTGGAATGCAACACAAAGGATTGAAAGAGCCGTTGGGCGACATCGGGGCGACGAGGACATAATGGATCGGGCGGGGAATCGCCGGGGATGGAGAAGCCCATGTTAAGGAACGGTTCTACGAGTGTGGGGGTTAGCTTCTCCAAGTGCTCTGGTACTGCGGAAAGAGCAGGAGAGCTAGTTGAGGAATTGAAGGTGGTGGTTGCGGACAAACGGATCGAGTGGCAGTGCTGCAATCACGGTCCGTGTCTGCGTTACGGCATTTCAACGGCATCCATTCTTTCTTTCTTCCCGTCATGATTCATCTGGTTCTTCTAGGATGCCCCCCCCCCCCCCCCCCCCCCCCCCCCCCCCTGGTCTCCCCACCGCGTCTTCAGCTGGCCATTCATCATCTCCAGCTCGACTCGGAGGATTGGCAACATGCTACACGGGACCCAAGATCGGTTGGACCCGTCGACGTCGGGCGCGCCGACGCTGCTCCATCTGGAAACGCGGTTTTCTGTGAGAGCCGGCCCGCTTGATAGGGTGGGAGTTTCTGGGTAGGTGCCGATAGATCTCATGTCACGCCGTAGATCCTGATAGATGTTGGCGATCTCCATAGACTTGCACGTCTACCATAGTCCTCCAGTCTCTAGCTTGCTCTACAGTGGCTCTGCGGTTTTATATCCGATCTTCTTTCATGTGCAGCTGCGCCGCCAACCGAACCTGACTTAAACATCGAGACTCCATCAAAATCTTCCTGTCATCCCCTCTTCCTTTCCCCCCACCTACCCGCGCCTTTCTAAGTCTTCTATAAGCCTCTCTGTCAAAATTGTTACACGGATTCATGTCATGTCAAGCCATTTGAAATCAGCTTCCCCGCAAATCGAGCTCAGCCGGTCAAAAACCAGTGAAGTCCTCTTCAAGTTTCAAGCCTCTCTGCGTGCCAGTGCTCAAACCGTTAAATTGTTACATCGATCGGTGGGCCGGCGGTGAGCAACACACTTTTAGCTGGCCTTGAGCTAGCCGGGGCCGGTCGGTGTTCTCTCATCATATTTCTTTTCATGTATTGTACTAGAAAAATACATTCATTGCTTCCTGCTCTTTCCGTGCACACACACTCGAAGCGTGAATGCAATAATATTCGCTACTGTACGCGAAGCGACAAATGCACAATCAAACGATCAACGATGTCCGGCGAATTAAGTCCAGCCCAAGTCTATGGGAGCCTATGCGGGTCTATCGGAGCCTACAACTCTACATCTCTACTGCCCTATGGCCTCTACCGTAGAGAATGCCAATCTATATAAACTGACACAGAAGGGGGGGTAACTATGAGTCTACTGGCCTACTGGAGCCTATACTGGCCTACCTAGCGAGGGGGTGTTTTCCAGATGTCATTTAGTGAGACGCTGAGCCACTCTCGCGCTCTGTACTTCCTTGGATGGCAGTAAACCGAGCCTCCAAATCAACCCGTCGTGCGGCCAGCTCAAAACGCATCGTATTCTGCAAAGTACTTCGTGTGGCAATGCTATTGTCTTGGACAGCCTCGCCCAAGGGGGTAAAGTTTTGTGACAAAATAAACATAACTTGATTTGGCCCCAAAGTGGGGGCTGGCAATCGAAATGTGCAGTCCAAATGCTCATCTGGGCAACGGTTGAAAAGATATGGCTGTTTTGATTTCAATTGATCGACTTCCTTTTTGAGGTGATGGATGCCCATATAAGGCAATTTTATGCCGTAACATCAGAGAGGTTGGTTCCAGCTCGCCCGAACTTTTTTTGAAAGTTGCGTGGCTCGAGCATTGTTCCAAAAAAAAATTCAGAAAAAAGATTGATTTTTTTTCGGGGAAGAACTGCGCAGATCTCGACGAGTTTTGACCGGGCGGACTAGGGGCCTGCAGATTTCGATTTCCGGCGCCATTTTAAGGCTAAATCAAGTTATGTTCATTTTGTCACAAAACATAAAGTATACCCACTCCAGCGTGTCGGTTCTCTGTGGTCCGTTTCTCATTCCCCCCGGCTCAAATCAACTCGGCGCTGAACTGGGTAGAACTTTCGCGCAACACAAATTATTGCAGCTTTGAACGCGGATCTTACTCCAGACCTGGAAGACTACTCCGATGCTCATAGGCTCGTCAGGATCTATCATGGACCTCTCCTCCGCGACAGATTCCACGCAGACGCTATCTTGTTTACTACATTAACGTCCCCGCGATCTTCGTTCTTCGGCTCCCCGCGAAGAACAAAAAAAGGCTATTCGTGCTTCCGCAGCCGGGTGCGGGAGTCGAACCCCGAATTGGTTCGCTCTTTGACTGGTCACTGAGTTGCACGTAGCAGCGCTCGGGCCAGTGTACCACACCCGTGTTATTCCTTGGGTGCCTAGGTGCACTACGCTCTCGTTTTAATTTATTTACAGGTCTCTACTAGCAATTTACCGCTGAGAGTCTAGTGTGAGCTTATCTAATGACCGTTCGACGGCAACCTGAACTAAAATACTCTCCCACCGTGATGCTACTTCTGAGTCGCCTACAGCGAAAAAGACACACCGATTACCGCAGCTGGGTGCGGGGACACGAACCCGAGTCTCGCTCTTCAATGCGTCCCTCAAGTGCAAGTCGCGCTAGCTGTAGGGAGCAATGCGCAGTACACCACACCCGGGTGATTGTCCTCGGTGAGTAGGTTAGTTTGATTTGGGTCTTAGATTCGTCCGCGAAAGTAGATGTTGATTTCTACCCTTCAAGTACCACTGGTGAGTTCAAGTTATATCTTGGCTTCCTGAACTAACACCTTCCCCGTCACGAATTGCTGTGAATTTAGAAGGGGAAGGTGAGCCTGAGGACTCTCCATCATTTTGCAAAGATTTGTAAAAAGTCCCTAGAACGCGGATGGTTACATCGAAAACGTCGACAACAAGTTGCAAACTACTAGTACACCTAAACAACCTAAGGAGGTGACTCGCCGACACGGGCACCAGCGGCCACTTCGTTGTAATACCACTCGTCCTCCTCGCGTACGCTTGAGCAGTCACGCGCGTCCCGATGTCAACGTTGAAGCGCGGCGTGCGCTGCGAAAGAGCGTGGAAGCGATGATGGCCTTGCGACAACGAACTCGGTTTCAAAGCAGTGAAAGGTGAAAAGAAAGACGAAACTTACCTTCCGCAGCTCTGTGTATACGTGTGCTCATCCGCCCGCAGTGGCTGCACTAGTCCTTGAATGCATCGTCTAAATTTCGCGCAGTGGTGTCTGTTTTCGTGCCTAAACAAAGGATCAATCTCATCGGCCAGAAGGAAAGTAAATAAGAATCTACAGCGTAGTGCGGCGCGAGTCTCGTCATTTTGAAGCTCGTAGTTGTCGCGGCATCGAGATAGGGGGGACATCGTGTGGGGTAAGGATGCGCGAACCGGGGGGTCGTGCGTTGCCCACGAGGCAGTAAGGGGGAGCGCGCGGCGGGCAGAGGGGGTGTGTGAGTGTGGAACGAGCCTGCGCGCGCGGCATGCAGCGATAGACGAGCACGCAATGGTCACGTCGAATGACGAGCCACAGACCGTGCTCGACTGCGGGAGCAGCCGCGCGAAGGGAGGGGAAGATGGGCTGCAAACGACATTGAAATCCCCATGGAATTCGATGTCGGCCCGCGAAGGGTTGACGCAAGCGGTAGGCGGCGTTGATACGGTGTGAAGGAGGGTGTATGAGGAGGTTGGGACAAATAATGGAGGAAGAAAGGTACGCACCGAGATCATCTATCTCATTAACCCAACCCATCGCTCGATTGGGCGCAGCGCGCGTCGTGTACGGGGATGCGAGTGCGCAGCCTAAGATGAGCTGCGAGTCGGTCTGCGCGTCGGTTTTGGCGTACAGGAGATGGGCGCAGTTTGGCGTAACTGAAAAGGGCGGGGCGGTGGGCCGCGGCGGCGGTCTAGGACGGAGAATGGAATGGGGGTGCGGTCGTCGGTACTGACCGGAGGCTAAGGGGAGAGAGGTGGAGAGCGTGAGGACGGCGAAAGCGCGTCCTGGGAGACTGGCGGGGGCGGCGACGAGCGTGTTGATGTCAGCGCGTAATCACAGTGTTCAGGAGTTGCGGGAGTTGCGGGCTGTGTGGGCGTGTGTGGGCACGTGGGTGGTGTGCTTGCGCAAGAGCGGCAGTGGGGGGCAAAGTGCAAGGGTGGTGCTGGATTTGAAGGGAGGTGCGGTGAAGTGCGGGCGGGATGCGTGGGAGGTGCGGTGATGCGGTGATGCGGTGGGGTGGGCGGGTTGGGTGCGGGAGGTCGAAAGGGCGGGGTGCGGTCCGGGGTGCGTACGCCGAAAGGGCGGGGTGCGGTCGTCATGCCGAGGTGCGTGACGGGCTTAGAGGGAAGGGCGAGCGGGCGGAGGCGGCGGTGCGCGATGCGTCGGCGTCGAGGCCGTTGGGTGTGCGTTGACGGTGACGTTGACGGTGGGGTGCGGGCAGGTGCGGTCGGGCTTGTGCTCGTCGTGGTGGTGGTGATGAGGGAAGAAAATCGGGATGCCGTGATCCCCGGGCCGGGTGATTCCTGTTTGACCGCGGACTGTGATTTTGAAGGGTTTTTAGTTTCAGGCGCAAGACTAGCTGGTAGGTGGGCCAGTATTTCGCCAGGGAAGTCCAAAGAAAATCCCTGGAAACTGTGAGGAATATTTTAGGGGTCTCAGAATAGCTAGCCCCTAATATTGGTTTCCAAGTTTAGAATTGATCGTTGGCCAACCATCGGTGCAAAAAAAGACGACAGTCATCAAGAGTTTGCCAGGCCAGACATAATAGAGAAGTGTGGATTATGCTAGAATGAAATCCGGTGAACGATCCCTCTTGACGTACGATATCTTGGCTCAATCTTTAATCCTTGCACCGGCCTTCGGCCTTCCATTTACTCTCGAGTTGCTAGTTGCTCCCAAGTGCGTTACGATGTGGTGGAATACGCTGAGTAGAACTCAGGCTTCTGGTTTTTTCTTAGACGATGTGGAGCAAATCGATCGCAAACCACGATGTAAATTCAGGAGCTTGAATTGTTACGGTTCAATTGCTTGAAACAGGTAACGTTGGACCCCAGCCCATAATCCAATTCACCGTGCAAGAGAGAAGCTTTCACAAAGAATACGCAAAAAAAAGAAAACGATACTTGAAGTCGATGGTTAGGCGGAGTCGTTGGCCACTTGGCCGACTATTTGTGTCCAGGATAGTCTGAGAACGTTCTCCCTCAGAATTCAACAAGTATGATAATGCGAGGAAAGATTGACGCACCAGAAGAACGCCGGGGTAATTGACGAGAGGACTGCAGCGCCGAAGTGTGAGGACAAATTTTTGACGTGGAAAACGAAACGGTCTTTGTTTACGATTCGGCAGTGGAGAGCTTAAGAAGAAACGGTTTGGACTACAGAATTGGGAAGAAGAATGGCAGGCTAGCGTACCTCAAGGAGAAATGTAGTATAACGCATCTGAGTGAGGTTTGGAGGTTGGTATATCGCGACGTTGGACCAAGATCCCAGGGATTGAGAGCACTTACCGCTTTCCCCAAGGGCCCACATATCCTCACCAGGGTACACACCGCGCGAGAATCATGCATGCAGTATCTGGACTGGGCGACGAGAGTTCCAGATCACAGAATAACAGTTAGTACGATCGATTCTTTAATCCTGGCGCTAATTCCCCGCTCATTGTTGCCTTTGCGCGAGGTCATTCAAAGTGGGGTAGTCAACTCGGGAGATAAAACAGGGATAATATTGAAAGGAATATATACCAAAAAGGATTTAGACGAAGGTGGAGAAAATGTAAGGCAAATAAATATGTGCGCGCGCGCACCGCCTGCAGCCTCCACCGGGTCTGCTCAGCCATCACCGACTCGTGCATACTGCCCCCGAGAGATGTACGCGTGACGGGCAGTAGCATCCGCGGCGGCGACAGCGGTCATCTTCCACAAGCCGTACGCGACGTTGCTGCGGCGGAGCTCCAGACTGGGATGAAAGAAGATGCTTGAGGGAAGGTCGAGGTGGTGTAAAGGGAAGTTGGTGCGATCGCGCGCGCCTGGCAAGGGGAGGACGCTGGTTTAGAAAATACGACAAGAAGGTGTAATAAATGGGCTCACCTGCACGCAGAAACGACGTATAATGCGTACCCGCGGGTTAATCCATCACTGTCCTGCATTTTGATTGCACAGCGAGGGCTTCGACGATTCACGTTTTCCAAAAAAGGCATCAGCTAGGAAGAGCAAACGGGAACGAGAAAAAGGACGTACGGCGGCAGAAATAAGATCGTGGTCTTGACGTTAGTTGGTTCGAAGGCCGCCGCGGTCGCAGCTCCACGTACTCTGCGGATTGTAGGTGGGCAAGGGGCGGGCGGGATCGGTACGTGGCTCAGCTGGTCGAAAAAGGTTGTCCCCATAGGTAGGGGGTGGAGGAAAAGGAGAAGGAGGGAAGGGCGAGGGAAGGGGTGTAGGGGGGTGGGAGTAGGAGGTTCGCCCGCGAACGCGCGGCCTGCATGCATAGAGACGAGCAGGCGGCGACGTGTCGATTGACACGCCGTGGACCGTGCTCGACTGCCGCAGCAGCGCGCTGAACAAACGCAGCGACGATAGTGAGGTCCTTGCGAAACCCAATATCGTCGCTGGCGCGGGATAGCGCGGTGCGTCGCCGGCGTGGATATCGGCGCGCGGAGGAGGAGAGGGACGTGGGGGCAGGGTAGAATGAAGAAGGGAGGAAGGGGGAAGGGGGAAGGGGGAAGGGGGAAAGGGGAAAGGGAACGAACACAAAGGAAAAGAAAGTACGCACCAGATTTTGTGCCATTGGATATCGTTCCAGCGTCATCCCCATCTTCCTGGACACGGCGGGGGCTGGGGCGTAACGAGAACGCGCGGTGGCATACGGGGGCGTAGGGGGCGTGGGGAGCGTAGTTGCCGGGGTGGAGTGAACGCCCGGTTGGCGGCTATCGCGCGAAGGTAGGGGGCGAGCGCGGGGCAGCGGCCTTCGACGGAGACCGGGGATGCGGGCGTCAACACCGATTGGAGGCTGACGGTAGGGAGGTGGGGGACGCGGGTACGGCGAAAGCGCGTCCTGGGAGACGCGCGGAGGCGGCAACGAGAGGGATAGGCGGTTTGAGGGAAGGATTGTCGCCCTCGTGCGCGTCTTGACGTCAGCGCATAATCGCGGGCTTCGGGAGGGACGGAAGAGGGCGGGCCGTGTGGATGGGCGGGAAGCTGGGTGTGACGCGGGAGTGGGACGTAAGGGCGCGCAGGGCGACGTTGGTGCTGGCTGCAAGGGAGGTGTGGTCCGGTGCGGCCAAGGTGCGGCCAGGGCGCGGTGACGCGGCAGGCCGGGTGGGTTAGGTGCGTGGCGTTGACGGCGGGGTGCGGTCCCGGGGTGCGTAGGTCGACAGGCGGGTGCGGGCGTCGTGCAGCGGTGTGCGGCGGGTGCGGCGGGATGTGGCGGGGAGCGCGGTCCGGCGTGGGCGGGGGTGCGGCGGCGTCGAGGTGCGGTAGGTGCGTGCCGTTGATGGTGGGGTGCGGGTGGGTGTGGTCGAGGGAGGTGCCGTGGTCGAGGTGGTCGTGCGGGAAGAGGCGTGTGGTGCGGTGATGCCGCGTGTGATGTGTCGGCTTTATTCGGCGTTGTCATGCCGAGTGCGGCGCCGGCGCCGTGTGTAGGTGCGGAGGTGCTGAGCAAGGGGAATTTAGCAGAGTCGGGCCGCACTCAAAAGAGAAGAAAAATCGGTGATGTCATCGAAAATAGCAGAGGAGAAGGTGCAGGTGCGGTCTTCCCATCAAAACCGGTCAAAGCGCGAAATATCGGACCGTTTCGGGTGTTAAGAAATACATTCGACGATGATTATGCAAACTAAACATCTGTTGATAGATTCTGAAAGGTCAGAATAAGGGGATTCAGATGAGGTCCCAATCTGGAATTAGAGTCTGTATTTTCGTAGAACAACGGGCATGGCATGTTGAACTGCGGGAACTTCCCATCCGACAATATCCCAGAATGGTATCTTTACCACTTTTCGAGGTATAAACTTGAAAATCGGTGGAACATCCTTCCTGAGTGCTAGAAACAGATTGGCTTACTCAGAAGTTGAAAAACGGATCGGAACCTAGTTTTTTAGAGCAAAAACCAATGTTGTCGCCGACCCCAAAAATTCAGCACCGGGGTTTTCGGGCTCCCCCCCCGCCGGTTTTTTTGTGAAACCCTCGTTGCCCGTGGTATCCCGGGGTGTCCACATTCAAAGGCGGTCAGAAGTAGACCTAAATGCCCCGAATTACAGTGCGGAAATCGAATCGTCAGAATATATGGTCAGAATTTTTTCAATTGGCTCAACGGGGAATGGGGGATATATTACTAGGATGTCGACCCAAGTGTTCTCTCCAGCAAAATTTAGTGTCCAGACCTCAAGAACGAAGATGCCGAGATTTGATGCCCGGCATGCCGACGGCATGGGCCAAAGCCCGAGATGCTGGTTCAAGCTCAAAGGTGGAGAAAAGAAATATTCTGAGCAGACAGATACCTTAATAAGGTAATAAAGTACACCAATTTTTTTGAATTCTCACTCCTGGAGGTTGTATGGAGCAGTGTGAAGGGAGAGGGAAAATGCTTTGTAATCACCGGCCAAAAGATTGGTAATAAGCGAGGTATTCGTACACGGTGGCGCGGTCAACTCTAGACTAGAGATTCTGTGGCAGAATGAGTAATCGCGGAAAAAAATTGGATCAGAGGAGGGATTTTGAATGACGAGAGAATCAGCGCTGCAGCGGTCGGAATCCCTTGTACTGTTCAAGTTGCCGAGACTGAATTTCGATCAAGCTCAAAAATTAAAAAAGTAAAATTCCTGAATCGCATCCAAGCCGTCAAGCCAATTCCCGAGTCTGAAGCAAGAGGAAGAGCTGACCGAATACTGACCCAGCAGCAGCTGCACCCGGGGGAGCAGCGTTCGTGGGCAATCCGTCCCTTCGTCGTTGTGGACCGCGGTGGTTGAGCGCAAGCCTCGGCTCTCGGCCCGCCGGCTTCTGCGCCGGCAAGTCTTTACGGCATCATCAAACCCTCCTTGCCACCTACACCGAAGACCTCAAGGACCGTTCCTTCGCGTCGCCCTCAAATCCATGGATGTTGAGCCGGGGAGTTGTAAGAAGAACCTATAGTCTGGATGTCGGATCTAGACCGTTGTAGCCCGGTACGTTTCCTCAAATCTTCTGCGCGAAAACTTGGCGATTTCTTGGTGTAAAGTGGAAGGAAACTAACAGCAGTTTGTTTGTAGGGCTAGCGCGGAGTTATACAGGGGCCACAGGATATTTCTTGTCCGCACCGTATGGATGGATTCGCGTGGAATGGACCTTCAGCGCAACAATTGAAGAAAACGGCGTTTCGTCGATTTTCTGGCAGATCCGGACCATGCTGCCTCATTCTGTGATTTCCTGGTCTCTCTATGGTGTCCTGTGTCTCGTTCCCCAACATCCTCCTCCCCTTCGACGTCCTCGGCGCACACTACTGCTGGTGCCAATCACCGACGAATTCAATCTTACCTGGCTTCCGCCCACGGCTGCCCTTTCCACTACTGCCCCCGACGTCAGTTCCGTCGTGCCAGTGATGGGCGAATCACCAGCGCACCGCGGGCTGCTTTGTCTGGGCGATATTGCTCGGATTCTCAAGGCCAGAAACGAAAGGGCGGGGCGGCCAGAACGCGACGACGTACTTTGAAGACGGGCGGATGTGCTGCAGTTCTGCGAGGCCATATTGAACATCGACGATGCTAGCGGGGTGAGTTTTGCTTTCTTTCTTCTTCCCTTTCTTTTGGGTCGGTTTCATATCATCTTCGGGCGCGGCACTTGTAGTCGCGTCTCAAATGGTGCTTTTCTTCTCGGCACCCTGACATTTCCGCCGCCGTATGCAGAGACGGTGTTTACCATTCCGGCCGCGGCTTTCTCTGTTTTCTTTCTTTTTTTCCTCAACGCAACGTCTGGCCTGCAGCACCAGCAGACGGTGTTTTTGGCGTTCGCCTCTGAGCTCTGGGGTTGGGGCCTGCTGCGCAGACAATGGTCAGACTCCCCGCTGCCTTAACGGAGACGCACACGTCTCCCTGCGCTCGCTCGTGCGTACGATGTACCGCCTTCCTTTTGGGGACATCGCCACCTTGTCCGTTTGGGGTTGCCGGCTTCGTGCGAGTTGCGGGGTGTATGAGCGCAGGGGGTGGTGTATGGCCTCGACGCGGTTCCCAGCGACGTTTCTCTTCACCTTCTGCATGGTGTTGGTCCCTACCCTTAATTCTTTTGCGCGCCGTACCATCCACATTCGGGTCGAGGCGATTGGGGGCTATCGGGCATACTTACGGAGGTGTAGCTCCTCGGCGTCCTGATTATGCTTATGCTTGTGGTCCCGGGATGCGACGCGGCCAGAATCTTTCTCAGACTCCCGGCCTCATTTATCCCTCCCCTTCTCCGCATGCTCTTCCTCCTCACCGTCCCCTTCCTCATCATCCCATTCCCTCAATCTATACCGATGCATTACTTTATTCAGCTCCGACTCCAAATCCTGCATCGCATCGTACTTTCCCGCCTGGCCTCCGACGCCCCCTGCGTTCCCGCCCGTCGCCGTTCGACGCTCGATGCCGCCCTCCTGCCCCGTCCCCGTGCCGCCCCCCTTCGACGCTCGATGCCCGACGCTCGAAGACGGCCGGGAGTGTCTCGGGCGCACACCCGCTGCGCTCAAATGCAAATTCGAATTGGAAGCAGCGCTCTTTGATGGGGAACGCAGGGCAGGAGGATTCCGCAGCGGCGGAGAAGAATCTGCCGCGGACAAGCACGGGGAACGCGAAGCAGCACTTGGGCGGTGGCGCGGCGGATATGGGCCCGGGTTGGGAGGGCGGTGGCGGTGGGGACGCGAGGAAGGAAAGAGGACGCGGAGGTTGGAGGGAATCTGGGCGGCGGGACGTCTGGGCGGTGGGGAACGCGGGGGAGGCGGACGCCGATACTGCCGCGCGCCCACAACGCAGAAGTGGATTCGAATTCAAGGCGGGACCTGCGTGGTGGGACGTCTGGCGGATACCGGGCGTGGTAGTGCGGATACCCGACGTGGGGAAGGAAGCCGGAGCAGGAACCCGGAACCGCGGTGGAGGTGGCACGTGTGGGCGGTGGGAGGGCGCGGACGACGCGCGCGAAGATCGAGCGCAGATGGCGCCATACGATCTGGAGGTGGGTCACTTCTTTTCTGTTCGGGTCGTGTTTTCTTACCATCGTTTTGAAGCTTGTATCATGTTGTATGGCTCGGCGCCGCCTGTCCATACCTTTTATCCCCCTCGGGCATCCTAGTTTACTCGTCGAGCCTCTCCACTTATCATACATCCTCGCTTCTACTTTACACGGTACCCTTACACCTACGATCTCCCCCGCCGCCTTCCTCGTTCAATCTTCCCATACTATTCATATTGCCTGGATTTTCAGCTTCTCCCCGCCGTTCCTTCTGCCCCTTTTACTTTACCTTCCTTAGTCATATTAGTATCGTTTCTCTATTCCCTTTGTTTTTGCTTCTTCTTCTCTCACCTACGTCTCTACCTGACTGCTTGTCCCTCCCGGTACCCGTACTGATATATGACTCCACAGCGCCGCGCACATCACCCGCACATCTCCCTCGTCGCCCGCGGCTTCGCCTTCGCCACACGCCACACGCTCTCCGGGTAGTTCATCATGCGCATTGCTCACGCCTTCGCCCTCCGAAGGCGCTCATCACGCGCGTCGTCAGCACCTCCGCCGCATGGGCACTCGCCTCCGTTCTCGCTCCTGCACGTACCACCTGCCAGCGCTCCTTCGTCTCATAGGCGCGCTCTCCCCGGGGACGTCATCGCGCGCTTCGGCCTCGCCGCCGGACATTCGCGCTCCCGCTGTGCCCACCTCGCCCGATCCCGAGGCGCTCCTCGTATGCGTTCGCCTAAGCCCTCGTCCTCGCCGGAGCTGCACGCTGCACATAACATATCCCCGAGCGGCTCATCGTGCGCCTCCTGGCCGCGCACCCTCGCCGTTGATGCACGCAGCATCCGCGCCTTCGCTCACCTCACGCTGCCGAGGCACTCATTGTCGTCCTCACAGCACGCACCATCCCCAGCCTCGTCGCCGTGCTCTCGAAAGCGCTCATCTTCCTCGCCACACGCGTCGGCCGCGCTTCGTCCTCGCGCGTCATCCTCTTCGCAGCACGACCCCACGACACCCGGGCCACAGCCTCCCGATCGCGAGCGCTTGTCGTGCCCGTCGTCGTCATCGTCCTCGTTGCCGGCTGGTCGACTCGCCCGCAATCACGCCTACACCTTCTTTCAATCCCAATCGCGAAGCCGGCGGAGCGGGGGTACGGGCGCACGGATGCGGCTACGAGGAGGAACGGGGATGCGGCTGCGAGGGGGAGGCGTCGACTCAGGCGGAGGGGTAACGACACGGAGACGAAGGAGGAGCTGCGCTGGGAGGGGTGCCGGTGTAGGCGTGTACGTCGGCGCGGGTACCCATAGGAGCGGGAGGGGAGCATGGCTGGAGCGAGATCGGGATGGCGATGGCGATGGGGATGCAGACGGAGATGGGGCGGAGCGCGCTGGCTACCCCGTCGCGCCGGTGCAGCGCGAGCGTCGAGCGAGCATCAGGCCAAGAATAGGGCGGGGGAGAAGGCGAAGGGGTGCATCTCGTTGGGCGTGTACGCCGCCGTCGTTATTCAGGCAGTGGGAGTACTGCGAGTGGCGTGGGCAGCGGTGGGGGTACCACTGCGTAGGGAAGTCGGGGAGGGAGACGAGGGAGACGACGACATGCTCGACGGGGCGATGCGCATCAGAACCCATAACGCAGACGTGTGCGGCGCCGGGAGTACTGTCTCCCCCACCGCGCTATACCCAGCTCGAGCTCGCGGACGTTGCCCCTGCGTGTTGGGAGCAAGTGCCCGTGGTGATGGGTCCGGAGGAGGTCGGTGTCGTCTGCGAGTGCGACCGTGGGTGGGAAGGCGAGGGAGAGTAAAGCGCAGATCCGGGGAATGTGAAGAGGGCGGCGGGCTGCGCATGCGTCGTGTCGCCTCTTGGATGTCATTCGCAAGGTTAGTGAGGACGTTCCCTCGCTGTCGATGGCGCTCTCGCTGGGTTTCGCGTATGGAGATCCTCGCTCTCTTCCCCTCGATGCGGGTATCCGCCGATGGATCCGTGCACCCTTTCTCTCCACCTCCGCAGTCCCCGACCCGGTTCCTCCTTTCCCAAGTTATCACCTCTGCCGACTGGATTCCTCGACTGGGAACAAGATACTTCGCCATATCGCCCATGGCATCTGCGCGCCACGCCAGAGCTGCAGCCACAGCCGCCCCACCCAATACACCGGTTACTCAAATCCCCGCGACGGCGTTTGGCGTGCTCAATAACTTCCTCGGGGTCGAGGTTCACGGATATTCCACAAATTGAAACGGCGCAGTCGATGTGCTGGCCCTCGCGCGATGACCAGGCATTGAGGTTTATTGGCGGGACGGGTCTTTTCTCATTCTTTTACCTCGCTGCTACGTTTTTCTTTTTATTATTCGAGCTCGGTTACAGTCTCTCCACTATCGCTCATCTGCACTATCGCTCATCTGCACGATATCTTTTCTACCGGAACTGATGTATTCTTTTTGGCTTTTGTAGCAATACGTATAATGTACAAGCTGTAGAAACGCGGTACACGTCTAGTTTTGATGGGTTCGTCCGAGTCGCATTTCTTGTTTCAGGAAGATTGGGCGCGAGCAGCGACGAGCAGGTTGTTATTAAGTATTTGGGTACGGGCTTCGTCCTGTTGCGCGGCAATGAGTGAAAAACGAAAGAAAGATGGAGAAACGGGGGGTACCTGTTCCCGCAGCTCCTCCCAAGTCCCCAGACCGAATGTCTTCGGCAAGTCTTCCCACCAATTGTTGCGACCCTCCTCGTACTCGAGCTGACTGATCTCGAGGCAATTAACACACACCCCCCCTCCGCTGTACTTGATACTCGGGCCAGAGAGGCCAAAAGGATCACACATCGCGTCTGGGTCCGTCTCGCGTGCCTCGTCGTACCCCATTTCTGTTTTCACCTGGGCACACGCCGCCTGTTGAGCACAACCGTTGTTCTTGGGAGAACTGTACATGCATCCTTCTATGTTTTTGCGTGCGAACGCCAACTCGGGTAAAGCCGTTATACACCGCTGGAGGTACTCCTTGTCCTGAATCTGGGAAATGAATGTGTGTTCGTATACGACCACGCAATACAAAACCGCGGGGAGGATAGACCGGAGCCCCCGTGCGACTGCTACGTCGAGCACCTTGACGTGATCTTCTTCCCCCTCCGCATATCCGGGTACGATAAGGGGACCGTGACCGTCGGAAAACAGAGAAAACAGAGGGTATCGCAGAGCAGGTCCTGCATCCCATCCCTCGAGCGTGGTCGGATAAAGGGCGACGAGGATCGATTCCATGAAGGCGCAAAGGGCGGGTACATCGTATTTTTCGCTCAGTCGGAGGACTGAGACCAATTCGGAGAGATTGCAGACCGGAGAGGTGTTGCTAACGGTTCTGATCGTCAGACGAGAGGAGAAAGACGGTTGAGATGTACTGACAAGGCTGTAGGAGGGTTCGAAGGGAGAAGAGCCTTCAAAAAGAGCGCGAGTTCTTCAGCTGTATCATGCAGCTGCACGACTGGGCAGCCCTCAATCAGAGGCTCGTCTGCGGGCTGGGGAGTCGAAAACATGTCGCGGAATACGGCAGATCGCGAGGCCAGGAAACCACGATAGACGCGGTAGAGCACATTGTCGGCCTGGAGAACAATCGTGCCGTCTTCGAACCAGAAATCCGGGCTGCGCTGAACACTTTTGACGGGATCCATGGTGGTGAGTGGCAAGCGGGAAGCGAACAACGCGGTGGCGTCTGTTTAGCAATCACCACGCCTCTTTACCTTTGCTTTACCTCCACACTGCGACCACCTGGAATCATCCACCAAAAACAAGGTGTCCGACCCGCCGAGGGACCTCTTGGTTCGAGTCCAATTCTGGCAAGTTGAGCGGACGCATACTACGTTCTACGGGGTCGTGTTTCTGCATGATGGTTAGACCTGAAATCGGACGTTAAAAATAAGTGTACGGGCCAGCACTTGCGGTGATATTTTCGTCTGCTAATTGAGTTGTGAAACTGTAGGTGCGAACTGGAGAAGGGTGACAGCGCCGACACGGGGCCTCTGATTTGAAGCGCTTGGAGTTTTGGCTCGGTATCGAGATTCGCACAGCTGCTTCAACTTTGGCACGATGTCGGTCCAAAATTCAGCCGTCAGCCCTAGAGCTATTAGCCCGCAAATAAGAGGCTTCAATACTTTAGTACTGGTACCTGCTGTACCCTGAAAAAAGCCAGACTTGGCACCCATCGCTAGATCATTTTACGGTGCTCACGCGTATACTACACGGTCGACATTACACCCTTACCTTGCTCAGTACCACGTATAGATGCACACCGTGTTTTGCCTGGTACTCACCAAAATTTCAACACTCCCACCCATCTTGTGCCTGAAAAAACTTGCTTTGCCCGGCTATAGGTTTAGCAGGCAATCTAGATCGATTCGCCTTGGTGAATTACACCTCCTCCCAACTTCCCACCTCATGCGCACCATTATTGTCGGTCCCGTGAATTAATTCCTGGCCCCCTTCAAAAGCTGTCAAATTTGGACTCTTCCTCTCTGCATTCGATTAATTCGACCCCCATCAATTCCTCCTTCTGGTATGTCAATTGTATGCTATTTATACGCGTCCTCAAATTTCCATACCACCATAGACGCGATAATGGGCCTGCCCACACTTGCAGTATGGGTACCTCGGTCCTCAAGCCGTCGACGCGCCGGTGCACCGTACGGTGTACGCTACGTGCGCGCGCGGCGTCAGTTTTGGTCGGCGCGAAATTGGTGGGAAAGGCAAGGTGCGTACCTCCATCTCTGTTTTTACCCCAGCCCCATCTCCCTCCTCGCGTTCCCCGCGTTCCCCACCCTTCCCTGCCCTCGTTCCCCACCCCAGTTCGAGCCCTCCACGAGGATGCGTTCGTCCCCGGCTCCCTCGTGCTCTCCCCGCCCTCGTTTACCACACCGCACCGTCCGCTCCCTGTGCGCGCACTGGCGAGTCCAGTGCAACGGCGCCAAACTCGACGGTGGCGAGGTGTATGCCATCGAGTCCCCGCGCTCGTCCCTCCCTTTCCCCGTTCTCCCGTTCCCTGCCGCACCTGGGGGCGCCGTCCAGTCGAGCGGTGCAAAATGCGCCCCACTCGGCTCAGCTGTACCACAGCTGCCTGCGCGTCGAGTCCCCGCGCCGCGCTGCACGTTATGTACTTGCGCGCGGGCCGAATTGGCGCGCACGGACTGCGCTTGGACTGCGCGGACTCGTTCGTGCGTACGCTTTCGTGTACGCCGCGCTAATCCCCACACACCGCCGCACCCGCGCGCGCCCTTGAGTCGAGTGCAGACTGCACCAACTCGCACTTGGCAGTGGCGCAGCTGCTTACGCGTCAAGTCCCCGCGCCGCGCCGCACGTTGTGCGCTTGCGCGCGGGCCGACTTTGGCACACTGTACCGCATCCCCGCCCTCTATCTCTTCTCTTCCCCACCTTTCCCTTCTCTCCTTCGAGTCCGTACGCACGTACGTACGCATGACGTACGTAGTTTTTGAATGAATCCTACATTCTTCAAACCCTGTGGGATCTTCAAGTTGGTTAGTAAGGAGTGCGCGGGAAGTTGGATTGTATCGAAACAAAGCTAACCCTAGTCTCTCCAGACAGACGCTCTATAAGATTTGCGCTCGTACCTCGCGTTATAGAAGCTAACCCTGCGAATTGGATGAAGGGCTTGAATGCCTCGAGCGGCCGATTCAAGCTGTGCATAAAATTTCGATCAGTTTGAACTCAACGCACGAAAGGAAACGAGGTACGTACCTTTCAATGCAACGAACTTGGCCGTCATGCAAGAAAGGCCGCATCAGGGGAGGAGGAAAGGCTTCCGCGCTACAAAAATCCACTTGGAAACCGAGGTCAGCAATTAGTGAACCCGGTGTCGAGTTTGGGGTTGGGCTCGCGCTGAGGGTACTAGGTGAATGTAAGTAAAACGGAATCGATTTGAGTCTCAAATCGATTCCGTTTTACTTGAACGCGACTCACGATGTAATTTTCGATCCCAAAGCAAGCTTTGAACCCTGACGGCCGTTCAACTAGGCTTGAACCTGAAGACTTGGAGTTGGTTAGGGTTGAAAATGGTATGAAATGTCTACAGGGACGAAAGGCTAGTCAACATCGGGTTGAAGTGAGGTTGGTCAACGTCGAGTTCAAGTGAGGATGCAATGAACTTACCAGTCGAGTTGGATCCGAGATCCAGTCAACGTTGAGCTCGGTCGAAGATAATGAAATAACCATTCGCAGCACCACAGACTGCCTCACGGGTGAAATAAACTCACGTCAAGCCGCAATGCGATCAAAAAAATCGAGCGTTCAAGGCAACCCCGAGATGCCCGAGGCCGAACGCTGCTTGTGGACTCCGGAGATCAGTTCAATGGAGAAATGCAGTATGAAATGAAATGTGAATTCGAATATGTTACTTGATTAGCGTGGAAATTGAAGGGGATTAAAAGAGATCCTAGATCGATGGAGGTTAGTTGAACGTCGAGTCCAGGTGAAGATACCACGAGCTCACAAGTTGGATTGGGTTTCACGATATCCAGTCAACGTTGAACAGCGTGAACTCGATCATGTCAAATCGAATCTACTAACCATAGAACGATTAGTCATGGCATTCAAACACCTCGACGATAAGATAAACTCACCTCAAGCCGCAATGCGATGAAAAAATGAGCGTTCAAGGCATCCCCGAGATGCCCGAAACTGAACGCTGCTCCAAGAATTAATGAATATAAGGCTAGAATGGCATACCACGTACCTATTAAACGTCGAACGAGTCTTCTGGGCATCCACGGAAGTTAGGTATGTCTTGTTTGACTGGGAGAATCTTGAGTATCGAAGGCTTAGTTGAATGTAATGTAGATACAACGGCGGACATACCTCGAGTCAAACGGGGATGCTCCGAGTCTTCAAATCAAGTTGAGGTTGGGTATCTAAAGATCTATGGAAGGTGAGGTCAGTTATAAGGTCAATGAAGGATGAAATGAACTGACATTGGGTAAGGTTGAAGGTATGTTGATCGTTGAAGTTATGTTGAAGGTTGAAGATAACTTCGGCACTGGGGTTAAGTCTATGTACTAGTAATATTGTAGATACGACACCCCACTGTGTCGTATCAAACATACTTCTAGCAGGTGTGGTCGCCAATTTCCGCTTGAGTCAAATTCGGTGCATAACAGTCTAGGGCATCGTGTGCGAAAATACTCGGTTGAGCAGTTGCGCATGCAACTGACTTGCGTCCGACCAGTACTTGGCCAGGGTCACTGCGGCAGGCGTGCACCTTTGAACCATAACACGCGGTCGAGCCGTTGGCTTGTTTACCCCACTGCTTATTGCTTGCTCCCTCACGACTCTCGGTGAGGCCAGTGCCGAAAAAATAAAGGATTTTTTCGTGTAACGTTTAGAGCTTATTCCGTGTGGCAACAAACACAGCAGTACCTCACCACTGTAACCTCGGTCCAAACTTACAGGACAGTACACTATAGAGCGCTATAGAGTTGGACGGCAGGACGGGATCCCAGTCGAATTGAACGCGAAAATATTTGATTACCGCTGGCAGAAAGTAGAACTGTAACTTGAGACTGAAGTTGCAGTAATAAAAGAGCACAGTGTTGCAGAGTTGAAATGCGGCAGTGTAAGTCAGAATGCAGACATAGAGTACAGGTCAGGGTGAAGAAACTGTTGGTAAGAGTGAAGAAACTGTAGGTAAGGGTGAAAGACTGTAGGTTAGGGTGAAGAAACTGTAGGTAAGAGTGAGGAAACTGTAGGTAAGGGTGAAGAAACTGTTGGTGAGAGTGAAGAAACTGTAGGTAAGGGTGAAGAAAATGTTGGTGAGAGTGAAGAAACCGTAGGTAAGGGTGAAAGACTGGAAGTAAGGGTGAGGAGTCAGGATGCAGCATTGTACTTGGAAGGCAGTACAAGAAAATCAGAGAGCAGAAATCACCCTGAAAAGAGCTGTTGACACTTGACAAAACAGCACTGTAACTTCAAACCAACTTCAAACTGAAGTGACAGCATCAGCAATAAAAGAACATTACTCACATGTGAGTAACGAGGTGAGATACACTGCAAGTTAGGATGCAGCACTACAAGGCTCTCAAGGACCATTCACATGTGAGTGGCGAGATGAGATACATAGCAATTGGCCAAATGGCTGAGTGGTTGTTGAGTTGAATGCAAAAACGCAACAGTCAGCGGTTGTTGAGTTGCATCGACGCTTGCACACACAAGGCCTATTGGTACTCAACTCACATGTGCAGTTCTCAAGGCTGGTTGTGTGCGACGGCACTGTACCAAAACTACAGTGCAGGTTTTGCATGCCGGGAGTAAATCCAGGGGTTTTGACTTGGTCGTGGTGATTGCATATTGGCTGAGCGGCCGTTGAGTTTGACGGTGTATGCAATGTTTTCCTGTAACTTGGAACGGGCATTATAGTGTGCCAATACTTGGCCAGGGTTAACACGGCAAGTGTTACACTTGATCGGTTGCACTGCGGTTGAGCGGTCATAAGGCGAGCGGGATGTAAAGGCTTGCTAACCTCACTGCTCATTGCTTGCTCCCTCACGACTCTCGGCGAGGCCAGTGCCCAAAAACAAAAGGATTTTTTCGCCAATGTTTAAAGCTTATTCCGTGTGCCAAGTATCCCCGGGTCCCGTTCCGTTCTGCCGTGCTGCAGCTCAAGGTGGATTCCCGTCGGGGCCATACCGGTCCTCCTCCTCCCACCACACTGCTGATTGCAGGCGGCGAGACCAGTGCTGAAAAAATCAAGGATTTTTTCGCATAATGTTTAGAGCTTATTCCGTGGGGCAGCAAGGGTAGTACATCACCACTGTAACTTCAGTCCAGACTTGTAGGACAGTACACTGTAGAGCGCAGCAGAGTCGGAGGGCAGCACGGGATCCTAGCCAGTCAATCGGTTGCAGTCGAGGTATCGCAAGCCTTGTTGACATCCCTGCTGGTTGCGAGGCCAAGGATTTTTTGAGCAATATTTAAAGAAGGCTTATCCCTGCTCAACTTGGTTGTATACACCGTATGCGAAAATACTTGGTCGTGCGTCCGATTGGTACTCGCTTTGACTTGGTTGTGTGCTCCCGTATGCGAAAACCCTTGAACGCAAGCGCCCCGAGACACCGAGGCAATGTATCTCTATAACACCGGGGTACCCGTATGCTACAGCTGGATCCGGGTGCGCATAACAGCCTTACACAGTCAGTCGGTGGAGCGGTTGACCACCGGGTCCCGTTCCGTTCAGCCGGAGATTGCGACGTGCTGAGGCGCAAGGTGGATTCCCGTCGGGGCCATACCGGTCCTTTCCCCCCACGTCACTGCTGATTGCTGGCTCCTGTATGTCTCTCGGCGAGACCAGTGCCGAAAAAATAAAGGATTTTTTCGCGTACCGTTTAGAGCGTATTCCGTGAGGCAACAAACGCAGTAGTACTTCAGCACTGTAACTTCAGTCCAAACTTATAGGACAGTAGTACGAGCACTGCAGAGTTGGATGGCAGCACAGGGTCCCAGTCGAGTTGAACGCGAAAATATTTTATTATTGCGCAAGGCTTGTTGACGTCCTTGCTGCTTGCCGGCTCTTGTATGCGAGGCCAAACAATGTTCAAAGCTTATTGCAAGTTGTGCGGTTGTGCACATCATTATCGTGTTTGCCCGGATAACCTCGGTAAACCAGGCCTATTGGTACTCAACTTGCTCGTATACACCGTATGCTGGTCGTGCACACTACTATTGTGTTCAGTACTTGCTGCGAAAATACTTGAACACATGCGCGACGAGACACCGAGGCAAATATATCCCTCAACCCTCACACTTAACCGGGACCTTAGCCCAGACCTTAACACAGACCTTAACCACCATAACCTCCTAGCAGCCGTAATTGTATGTCACGGCTCATTCCGTGTTGTAGGGTGTTCCATTTGAATCTGTTGACAAGTTTGACTATATAAGGATATGCTTGATACTCGGCCATAGAACCGTAGGGTCATTGCGGTTATCCAAGTCAATCGGATAAGCTGTGGTCGAGTTGCCATACAACAGAACTCCTCCCAACTTGGAAAGATATTCCACGCTGACGTGACGTTATAAGACAGTACACTATAGAGCACTACAGAGCTGGAGGGCAGCAGTCAATTGGTTGCAGTCGAGTTGAACACGGAAATATTTTATTATCCCATGCCAGGCTAAGGATTTTAAAGCAATATTTAAAGCTTATTGCAACTTGTACGGGTATCGGAGTATGTCGGTACACAAGGCTCATTGGTATGCCAGGACGTGAAAGTACTTGGTCGTGCACACTACTACTGTGTTCACCCGAAGGGCTTATCGTGCGGTTGCGCCTTGGTCGTGTACAATACTCGCATTCAACCATAACAAATGTGCTAGCCCCGAGACACCGTGGAAATATATGTCTACAGGCGTGGTTGTATGTTACAGCTGATTCCGCTTGAGTCAAATGCGGTGCATAACAGTCTGGGGCGCAACTTAATCGGTTGAGCAGTGAGCGGTTGCACATGCAACTGACTTGCGTCCAACCAGTACTTGGCCAGGGTCACTGCGGCAAGCGTTACCGAGAGAAGCCTCTGAACTGTAACGCATGGTTGAGGCCAGCGAGCGGGATCTAAAGGCTTGTTGATCTCACTGCTTATTGCTTACTCCCTCACAACTCTCGGCGAGGCCAGTGCAGAAAAATAAAGGATTTCAGCTTATTCCGTGTGCCAACAGACACAGTGATACATCAGCCCTGTAACTTCACTTATAGGACAGTACACTGTAGAGCACGCACTCCAAAGTCAAAGGGTAGCAGTTGCACTCAAGTTGAACGCGAAAATATTTTATTATTGTGGTAGCGGTACACAAGGCTCCCCGCTGGTTGCGTGCGAGGCCAAGGATTCTTTACTCGTGCGGTCATTGAGTTGAATGCAAAGCATGAACCTCGGTACACATGTACTCGACCACCGGAGGCGAAAATACTTGGTTGTGCGCACTACTATTGTGTTCAGTACTCGCTTCGACTTGGCCGTGTGCTCCCGTATGCGAAAATACTTGAAGGCAGGCGTGGCCGTATGCTACAGCTGGATCCAGGTGTGCATAACAGCCTTGCGCAGTCAATCGGTGGAGCGGCTGACCCCCCGGGTCCCGTTCCGTTCAGCCGGAGATTGCGACGTGCTGTAGCTCAAGGTGGATTCCCGTCGGGGCCATACTGGTCCTTTTCCCCGACGTCACTGCTGATTGCTGGCTCCTGTATGTCTCTCGGCGAGACCAGTGCCGAAAAAATAAAGGATTTTTTCGCGTACCGTTTAGAGCTTATCCCGTGTGGCAACAACAACTGTCTTCAGACCTTTTCTTTGGTACATCAACACTGTAACTTCAGTCCAAACTTACAGGACAGTACACTACTATAGTGCGCTGCAGAGTTGCGGGGCAGCACGGGATCCCAGCCCGTCAATCGGTTGCAGTCGAGTTGAATACAAGAATATTTTATTATCGCAAGGCTTGTTGACATGCCTGCTTGCCTGCTGGCTCCCGCATGCAAGGCCAAGAATTTTTTAAACAATATTGTGTGCACATCATTATTGTACAACGCTTATTGGCACCTGAAATACTTGGTCATGCGCACTACTATCGTGTTCAGTACTCGCTTTGACTTGGTCGTGTACTGAACGCACACGCCCCGAGACACCGAGGCAAATATATCCCTCAACCCTCACACTTAACTGGGACCTTAGCTCGGACCCTTAACACAGACCTTAACCACCATAACCTCCTACCAGTCGTAATCGTATGTCACGGCCGATTCTGTGTTGTAGGGTGTTCCAGTCGAATCAGTTGACAAGTTTGACTATATAAGGATATACTTGATACCTAGAATCGTAGGGTCATTCCGGTCAAATGGATAAGCCATCTTCGGGCCTTTTCTGAAGTACATCAGCACTGTAACTTCAGTCCAATGATATAGGACAGGGCACTACAACGGCAGAGTCGGAGGATTCCAGCCAGTCAATCAGTTGCAGTCGAGTTGAACGCAGAAATGTTTTACTGTTGCAAGCCTGGTTGACGTTCCTGCATGCGAGTCCAAGGATGTTTTAAGCAATAGTGCGGTTGTTGAGTTGAATGCGAAATGTATTGTAGCGTGTTCGAAAAATACTTGGCCAGGATGCGAAAGTACTAGGTTGTGTGCACTACTATTGTGTTCACCCGCAAGGCTCTACGCGTGAACGCAGGTGATGCATCTAGGCCTGTAGGCGTGGTCGTATGTTGTGTGTGCACACAACAGTCTTGCGCAGTCCATCGGTGGAGCAGTAGACTACCGGGTCCCGTTCCGTTCTGCCGGACATTGCAAAGTGCTGAACCGCAAGGTGGATTCCCGTTGGGGCCACACCGGTCCCCTTCCCCCACGTCACTGCTTATTGCTGGCTCCTGTATGTCTCTCGGCGAGACCAGTGCCGAAAAAATAAAGGATTTTTTCGTGTAACGTTTAAAGCTCCTTCCGTGTTCCAACAAAGGCAGACCTACATCAGCACTATAACTTTAGTCCAGAGTTACAGGCCAGCGCACTATAGAGCGCCGCAGAGTCAGAGGGCAGCACCGGATTCCAGCGAGTCAATCGGTTGCAGTCGAGTTGAATGCGGAAACATTTTATTATTGCAAGCCTCATGCATAAGGATTTTTTTAACAATATTGAGAGCCGACCGCAACTAGTGTGGTCATGAATGCAAACTGGATTGTAGCGTGTTCACCCGAATAGCCTCGGTGCGCAAGGCATGCGACTTGGTCCCATACACCGTGTGCGAAAATACTTGACCAGGACGCGAACATATTTTATTATTGCGAGCCTTGTGCATGCCAGGCCAACATTCAAAGCTTATTGCATGCGTGCATACCATTATGGATAGCCTCGGTACACGTACTTGACTTGCTTGTATACACTGTATGCAAAAATACTTGGTTGTGCACACTACCATTGTGTTCACCCAAACGGCCTGCGGCCTGAATGCAGGCACGCCGAGACACCGAGGCAAATATATCCCTCAACCCTCACACTTAACCGGGACCTTAGCCCGGACCTTAACACGGACCTTAACCACCCTAACCTCCTAGCAGTCGTAATCGTATGTCACGGCTAATTCCGTGTTGTAGGGTGCTCCATTCGAATCCGTTGACAAGTTTGACTATACCAGGATACGCTTGATACTCGGCCATAGAATCGTAGGGTCATTCCGGTCATATCACCAGTCGAACCAAGTCAATCGGATTGTATGATTTTTTCGTGTATTGTGTAAGGCTTATTCCCTGTGGCAACAACCCCCATAGTCGCCTCGAGCACTGTAAGAAAACACTGCAGCATAGTAATCAGTTACACCGTGTTGTCTTGCGCAGTCAATCGGCAGAGCGGTCGTTGAGCATTGCGTGGATGTGCACACAACAGTCGAGTGGAATGTATCGTAGCGTGCACCCGAATGCCCCGGTATACAAGGCTTACCAGCACTCGACCCATATGCAAAAATACTTGGTCGGTGCACACTGCCATTGTGTTCACCCGCTTGGTCAAGTGCGAAAGTACCTGAACACAGGCGTAGTCGCAAATGCGCTAGCCGGGAGACACTGAGGCAATATATGTCTCCGCTAGCAGGTGTGGTCGCCGATTCCGCTCGAGTCGAATTCGGTGCATAACAGTCTGGGGCGTACCTTAATCGGTCGTGTGCAAACATACTCGGTTGAGCAGTTGCGCATGCAACTGACTTGCGTCCGACCAGTACTTGGCCAGGGTCACTGCGGCAAGCGTAGGCCTTTGAATCATAACGCGCAGTCGAGCCGTTGTAAGGCGAGCGGGATCTAAAGGCTGGTTTACCTCACTGCTTATTGCTTGCTCCCTCACGACTCTCGGTGAGGACTGTAACTTTAGTTCAAAGTTGCAGTGCTGTTGTCACAGCCTACAGCGCTACACTATACTGTTGAATGGAAGCAACATGGGAGGGCAGCCACACTATGATTTGGAAGGAAGGTACAGCTACACTATATCTTGGAATGAGAGCACTGTACTGTAGGAGGAGGGCCATATTACACTTTGAAAGGAAATCACAGCCGTACTATATCTTTGAATGGCTTTGAGATGAGATGAAAGGGTGATAAAGAATGGTAACAGCAGAAAAAAAGTGAGAAAAGTGCGGATGAGGGATACTTTGAAAGGAGAATATACTTTGAAAGGGAATAGCAGCCACAGCAGTAACCCTATTAGGTTTGTTTAAACAATGGGCTTTGAAACCGCAAACAGAGTTTAAACTTTGATTACATCGAGGCTTCAACTAGTGTTAATTAAACAGGGCGTTGAACAGATTTGAACAGACCAAAAAAGGGAGACCGTGAAAAGGCTCGAACACACACAACATCAATCGACGAAATTACATTAACTTCATAAGCAAAGGGGTTTACCGCTGCACCACAGGGATGACGGCTATACTCACTAGCATAGTGACTACGGCCCCTCAACACAGACCACCTCTTCCCGTAGTTCTGACAGTAAGATTTACTTCTGACAGTCTTACTAGGTAAGCCACCTGCTTTGATAGACGTCCCATGCATGTATGTAGGTATATTTATTCATCTGGTTTACGTAGAAGAGTTTTCGAATAGGCACTTTTCCAACTGATTGCGAACCTTGATCCAATGGAATTAATATTGAAGTCAATTTACGGTAATGTACTTACTAAATACGAAGCCGTTGGAGATTTCAACAAAGAGCTGGAGTGCACCTTGAATATCAGGCTGCACCATTGACATGTGAGCTGCGAGTGTGGACCCTCTGGAACTTGTCTGGAACAGTAAATCTTCGCACATTTTTTTTGCGCAAATTGGGGTTAAGTGAGCATTGTCCCCAAGTCACAACATTGTTCTCCTGGCGGAACGGTTGACTCAGAGTTCGCCCTCCGGTCTCATGTAATTGGAACTCCCCGTCTGGTGTGTTCGACTCCCGGAAGTGCTTTTTGTCTGCTCAAGTCTGTTCCAGTCTGTTTAAACAATGCGTTTAATCTGTGTTGAACATGGACCATTGAACCGCCGTTCAACAACATCGTCCGGCTCTCGTGCTCTCCTCTAGGTGTTGTTAATCAAAATTTAAACTCTGTTTGCGGTTGCAAAGCCCATTGTTTAAACAAAGCTAATTTAGATTTATGCCACAGTATACCACTGAATGACTTTGAGAGGGAGAGAATACAGTCAACACTATACTTTGAAATGAAAGGGCAGCCACATTATAGCTGTGGATGACTTTGAGATGGGAAGGAGTACACCTGCTAACAGCAGAAAAATGTAAAGAAAACATCGAAAATGACCAACACATGAGACTTTGCTCGCTTTGGAATGGCAGCAGAGTGAGGATGCAGTACTACAACTCCCTGAGGGACTTATAATGCCATCATCCCTCAGACTTGGGTGCCCGGATGAGATACATAGTAAACAATATAACAAGTTGACACAATGTGAGTGCTGCTGGGCAACAGCATTGCACTACACAAGATAATACCACAAATCAACCCCGCAATGAAAAAATGTCAATTGTGACAGTCAGCACTGTAGGACGATAGGAAAGTTACAGTGCTAAACAAGTTAAGGGCGAGAGTACTATCCAGCGCACTATGAGGACAAGAGGAGAACTGGTGCATTGCAAGCTCAAGATGAGAACACTGTGAGTTCAGAACGAGGGCATGACAAGTTCGAGATGAGAGCTGCACATTGTAAGCTCGAGATGAGAACACGGGTACTACAAGTTCGAGATGAGAGCAGGCACATCCTAAGCTCGGAATGAGAACACTATAAGTTCAGAACCAGGGCATAACAAGTTCGAGATAAGAGCTGGCACATTTTAAGCCCGAGATGAGAACACTATAAGTTCAGAATGAGAGTACTACAAGTTCGAGGTGAGAGCTGGCACATTTTAAGCTCGGAATGAGAACACTATAAGTTCAGAACCAGGGCATGACAAGTTCAAGATGAGAGCTGGCACATTGTAAGCTCGAGATGAGAACACTATAAGTTCAGAATGAGAGTACTACAAGTTCGAGGTGAGAGCTGGCACATTTTAAGCTCGGAATGAGAACACTATAAGTTCAGAACCAGGGCATGACAAGTTCAAGATGAGAGCTGGCACATTGTAAGCTCGAGATGAGAACACTATAAGTTCAGAATGAGAGTACTACAAGTTCGAGGTGAGAGCTGGCACATTTTAAGCTCAGAATGAGAACACTATAAGTTCAGAACCAGGGCATGACAAGGTCAAGATGAGAGCTGGCACATTGTAAGCTCGAGATGAGAACACTATAAGTTCAGAATGAGAGTACTACAAGTTCGAGGTGAGAGCTGGCACATTTTAAGCTCAGAATGAGAACACTATAAGTTCAGAACCAGGGCATGACAAGGTCAAGATGAGAGCTGGCACATTGTAAGCTCGAGATGAGAACACTATAAGTTCAGAATAAGGACATTGTGAGTTCAGAATGAGAAAAAGAGGAGAAAAAGCGCCAAGATCTGAGATTTTAGTGGGGTCTGAAGGACAGTTAGGTCTGAATGAGGGACTGTAACTCTCTGAGCGACTTATAATGCCATCGTCATACAAGTTTGTATGACGAGATCAGATACATAGGGTTTCAGCGTAAGAATTCTAGCGCGCTTGTGTTACATTTTTAACGGTCCTTCAGCTATCATCGCCTATGGCGAATGCAGGGGGCAATTTTTACGCTGCGCCCAGCTCCCCCGGCCCAGTGCCCGAAGTGGCATCCCCATTCGCAAATGACGATTTCGCTTATGATTGGGGGCATTTCCAGGATGCCCCAAGTGCTACCCCACAGTTCACAGCCGCGACGTCATCTGTCACAGAGAATTTTGCGAGGGTGCCGAATCCTACACCAGTGATCGTCCTCAAGGCCTTGGGGTCGGGCCCGGCGGATACCAAGGCCTTGACTCAAGGGCACCCCCAAGGCCTTGGTAAAAGTTTCCCACGCATTCGGCATTGGCCCAAAATAAATCTAGAACGGAGGGAGAAGGGCCGCCTGCGCTCTCAGAGAGCCCTACTTATTAGTAAAGTGCACTCAACCCGATTTCCTTCGTAATTTACTAATTGAGGAGCTACATGACTTACCAGATCCCAGTAGTGGCAAGAGGGTACTGCCAGGCACACGAAAACTTCGAAATTCGAGGTCTCCTCTGTAAAAAAGCCCGTGGAAGTGATACCGTCAGGTTTTCTGGCCAGAACACAAAATATATAATGCCATAACCAAGGCCTTAACCAAGGTCGGACTCTCCGCCGAGATTTTTCCAAGCCCTTGGCCAAGGCCTAGTCAAGGCCTTGGGGTCCCAAGGCCTTGGACCCTTGGGCGAACACTGTCCTACACCGCCGGTCGCAAACTTACTAGTAGTCCCGAACGCGCCATCCCTTATCGCCAGGGATGACAACACTGGTAACTCGGGGGACATCGCGGATGCACCGAATCTTAGTCCCCGGATCGTAAACCTAGTCGCGGACACGCCATTCCTCGTTGCCGGGGATGATAGCGCTGGTAATTCGGGGGATATCGCGGATGAATCGAATTCTAGTCTGCGGGTCGCAGACCTCGCGAACCCGCCATCTCTTATTGCCAGGGATGATACCACTGGTAAATCGGGGGATATCGGGGATGCATCGAATCCTGGCGCGCGAGTCGCAGGGGATGGTGGACCTGCTGTGTACAATTCGTTTGAGTCGGAGGCCGATGGCTCTGGTGTTGAGAATGCAGCTGTGAGCCTCTATTTCACGTCTGTTCATATATGTATAACTTCTCGTTAGGTGGGCCCATGCCCGTGCGGAGAGGGAATGTTCACGCGTCCTCACACATCAGCAAACCCTGATTTTTTCGGCACTACAGGACACTACAGAGTGCTACAGAGTGCTACATAGTGACCTGTAATGACCTGTAGTGCTGTAGTGAAGGTCCCGTACTCTGGAGTGCTACAGAGTACTACATAGCACCCATAGTGGAATCAGGGTTTGCTGATGCATAATTGACAAGCACGAAAAGAGCCACACGGTCAAGTATCACGACGGCGCCAAACCAATCAAGGCTACATTGTATCGCAAGGAGGAAGTTGGCCTCAAGTTTCTGTGCATCTGCGGCGCAGATTTTGCGCTCAAAGCCGAAGTCGACGCCCATGCCCACGAGATCGAAATGGGGAAGCACCGCAGACATGGTCAATCATACGCCCGTGCGCGCATAGGGAGAATGCGGTAGTATTCGCAACAACACAACATGCTTCTAAAATTCAATTTGTTTCTTACCTACAACTCCTATTATAATGATAACTACATTCGTGGATTTTTGTGCGCTCAGTATGCTGGAACAATTTTCACTATCCGCAAACTTACCGGAGGCCCGCAATATCGGCATTCCAGATTCAGAGGCTGCAAAGATTGGTACACATTGTGGTCTGCTCTGCAAAGTCAGGCCCAAAGAATCGGTCTATTGACCGATTTGCGATTCCCTCGGAACGGGGAACCGCACTGTTGCCAACTACCGCGGCCGCACTCGGCACGAACTGCGAATAAAGCCGACCGATCAACGCCGCCATCAACCGTCACCAGTCACCATCGGTACCACGGACCGCATTCGGAGCTCACCTCAGCGCGTCAAGACCCACCCACCGCACCTCGGCGCCACCACAGTAACACCTCCGCACTGGCCCACCGCCTGGTCCGCACCTCAGCTCTTGCCGAATGCCGACCCTAGCCATTTTGTCGCCCTACCCGCCTAACCCACGCTCCGGCCGACCCGCCACTGTTATGCACTACCCCCTCTCTAGCCCGCTACCTCACGGCTCCGCCTCGTGCTCCACCGCCATCTCCTTCCCCGCTACGCCCGCAGTCTCTGCCCCGACATCCGTCTGACCGCAGCTCTGCACGCACCCCTTTCGCCCGCCTCACTCCCCCATACCTCGCCCTCCACTGCACCGCTCATTCCCCCCGTGCCACCCGCTGCCGTCACACGCCCACGACTTCAAGCTTCAAGACGCGCCGACCCACGACGGCGCCTATTCCCCGTCGTCAGCATCCGCGACGGCCCCATTATCAGTCCGCCCCAACGTTACCGCGAGGACTTTAATGTCGACCTTGTCCCTTTCGATTCCCCCCTCCGCGCTTGTCCAGCCGCAGTCGGGCACGGCCGCTGTGCGTCATTCGACGCATTCGCCGCCTGCACGTCTATACACGCAACCCGCGCGTTCTCGGGCATTGCCCTCCATCGTATGCTCCGCGCCTCCTTCCGCGATGCTCCGCTCGGCGTCCGTGCGTCGTCCTCGCGTCCTTGCGCGCCATAGTAACATTGCACCTGCAGTTCGTTCCCTGTGTCCACGGCGGGGCCGCAGCCGCACTTGCGACCATGCAAGACACCAGGATCGGTTATCGGTCGAGACGGGTTGAGCAGCTGGCGCGCGGGGTAGCGGCACTGTTACTTACTTTACCTCTGCTCTTTCACCTCAGCTAACTGTTTGAAATAGAAGTCCTCTCAATGGAATTCCATTCGCTGTCGACACATGATGGGACTCGGCGAGAACAAGCATGTTATTGAAGTCTAAACGTAAGCCAAGCCACACATGTACGGAATCCAAGGCTGGCGCCAACGGATAATACGGCGCAGGCGTTTCACTATCTTACGATTACTTGCGCTTCATTTCATTCATCATCATCCTTCAGTTGATCTTCACCAGATCTGTCGTTGAGTATCCTTTGCTCTGGATGCTCTTCAATTACTCGGGATCGACTGAAGAAACTAGGTGAGCGCCCGAGTATAGATATATTAACCCCCGCTGACGATGGCTCTCTTCCCGGTTACTGCTCGTTGTACACGTAACATCGTCGTGGGTCCCGACGAATTAGTTATTTGTTTGCGCCGTCAACTAGACCGCCCAGGTCAACTTCACCGTTCCGCCGGTACCCCAGGATATCAGGTACGTTCTTGTTGGGTGCCTTTCAAAGCCGTTGGCATCTGGCTGTTGCGTTAATGTCTTCGAGACGACGATCCGTTGGGCCGGCGGACTAATCTCGGCTTCCAATACCCAATCCTGACAAGCCGCCTTTGCCTGGGTCGGGGTGAGTCTGGCCCACATTTTCGTTCCCTATTGAATAGAACAACTGCACGTTTAACAGTATGGACTTTACCAAGAACTCCCCGGTCGTTGGCACCGTGTGCGTTTCTTTTTCATTCCTCTCATGTCCGTGGTCTAGTGAAAACGCGTCTCTCGTAGACCAACATTGCCCAGGGCGTAACTCTGCTCCTAAAGTGGATTGCGTTGAGTACCTAACTCTGGAATGCCACATACGGCGAGCTGGGCCAGAAATTCGCTCTCACCGTCACGAAGGTTCGACGAAATCTTCTTTTGCTTGTATCCTATCACTCTTACTGATGCGTTACTCGCAGGCAACTCCCCGCTTTTCCTCCCTGGGCGTTGGCGGAAGGCCATCCTTTCTTTCTTTCTTGACGCTGCAGTCCTAGGAAGATCCCGTAGCGTGTGGTATGCGTTCGCTCTCTAATTGAGGCCGTTTTCCCACGTTATAACCCTGTTAGATTCTGGGTAGGGTCTTTCGATAACCTGGACGAACATTTTATGCCTTCATACCGACGACTGAACTTTCAGGTCATCAGAATCAGGTGTTCCGGTGTACAGATCCATGGTCAAAATGTCTCAGCGTTGGCGGAGGGATCACTCGTATTTTCGATGTGAGTACGCATGCTGCACTGCAGTCTCATTGATTTATTTCTTGGGAGCTTCACAACTAATTATCCTGCAGGAACGAAATCCTTAGCATATTGGATATCTGCGCAAGAAAGGTGCAAGTTCACGAGAACCCGGTTCAATTCCGGCGGGGTTCTCCTCGGAGTGGAATACGCACCGCGTCGTGACGCCCCTTGGTACGACTTCTTGGCCGCGACGCAGTTGGAGAGGGGGACCTGGGAGCACGGTAATCCTGATGGAATCGACGAGGTTTCTTTACCAGGACAGCAGATGAAGGGCGATTCGGCGAGAGAGGAGCAGATGCGCGGGATCTTGCGCAAGCTGGGTAAGTGTTCAAGCTTGTTTGAGTGGACGTCGTCTTGACTATCTGTCGAAAGGTCTCCAGCCCGGGGAGTTCAAGTGCTACTACCTTTGATTACGACCTTCTGTTCCATTCGCATGTGGACACTGTCCGGAGCGTGAAATATTAATATTCTGATTTTTTTTCTGCTCTGTTCACCCATACGATACCATTGGTTGTTTATCACCTTCCCAAGTTCCGCCCATTGTGTACTGTTTTCGGTGACCTGGGATCTACGCCGTTATAGTGTGCAAGCAGGCGGGTACGCTCGCATTCTGCAGGGAGAATACGTCCAGATCTCGGGCCTTGCGTGGCTTTATTGGCGCTCTTCAATAGCAGGCCTCAACGTCCCTGCAGTCTGAATTGTGGTGGCTAACCTCAAGTCGGTTGTCTGCTCCATTTACATCTTCTCATTTTGCTCACGCCGACGTTTTCGTTTAGCACCGTGGATGAACGCCGAGGCAATGGTGATTTTGCTGCGTTCACTATCTAAGATTCAATACAACCCGGACTGACTCAGCTCATCTCAGATCCTTACCTGCGGATATGGTGAGGCCTCGCTCGCGACAGGCCCAACCTAGTGTCGAAAGTGCCTGTTCTTCGTGCCCGCATGCCTTCGATCCACTCCCTAGATCCATTTCTCGTTAATAACTATTCTATACACCTTCGCGGCGCCGTTTCAGCTTCAATCAAGGCCGAAAAATATGCAACTTCAATCTCAGGTGAGTTCGATATCTTTAATGTCCAATATAGCTTTGACTGATTGATCCTTTTTCAGATGTTTGCCTCCGGGTCCGCCGAGGTCACACCGACGTGCCGTGCCTTCAAAAGGGCGAAGCTATCGTCGTAGATTCACTTGCTGCATTTATTTCACCGTCTAGCGGCAATCCTTTAATGAGGTACGCTCCCCCGTTCTACGCCGTCCTGCCCGCTAATTACTTCTTTATTTTGGCCTTCTTTCCTCACTACTCACTCCATGGTGCATCCTTCCTGGCACTTCGGAATTCCTCTTCAGTCCTCCTTCCTCAATCGCTCTGCATTCACCGAATTGGCTTTGCGGGCGGGTGGTGTTCCATAAAAGTCCGCAGGGTCTAGATTCGTAAAGATCGACATCTGGAGGGTGGTTCGGGGCCTCAGAGACGGTGGATAACGCGTCCAACGCGTGGATACGCGTCGGAGTCAATGATTTGTTTGTACGTGTATCTTCCATCATTACATAATAAGGCGACCTGTAGAACGAGCTGTCAAGAGAGACTAGGTGCAGGGCGGGGGAATCATTCCGCTGCACCCAAAACCAATAGATGTGGTGAGAAGAGCTGAGGGCAGGGCGGCGGAATCATCCCGCCTGCTCCAAAACCAATAGATGTTGCACACAGAGCTATTGAACTGCAACTTCCCGAGTAGAAAGCTGGACAAAGATGGTGCAAACCCTAGATTAGGGTTGGCTGTCCCTACCCTACCTAGTTTTCGCTCTAATAACCCTAACCTAAACCGAAGTCTTAACCATTCCATTCATAACACGCCTAACACGCCTAAAGGTTCAACTGCGGGAATGAGGTTTTTCAAAAATATTACCAAATGGGCCGTCCAATATGCAAACGGTCTCGTTCCGGCAGGATGATTAGTTGTGAAGCTTTCAAGAAATAAATCAGTGAGACTGCAGTGCAGCATGCGTACTTACTCCAAAGAGATTACGATCAGTGCTGGATGCGGATGTGTCACTCGTGACCAGTCACATAACCTTCCCTCCCACCGCCATGCCGCCTGTCCCGCTGCCTGTTCCCACTCCGAATTTTCCGTTCAGCAACATCGCAAACGTTGTGCCACACACCCCAAATGATCCACCGTCTGTTGCCGATGTTATAGCGGCCAAGAACTACGCCCAGCGGGCCCTCACCGCGGGTAAGAGGCCTTATGTTTTCTCTACGCCGTTCTCGATCTCTCGTCAGCCCAATACCCTCAGCAGATCGACGATCGGACCACTTCTGGCGCTCTCGTTTATGCGCATTCCATTCTGGGTGCCGCATCTGGCGGTGGTGCGTCGTACTTGACCTTTGTTTGTGTTTTCCTCATCTCAGTATTCAGCCGCTGCTCCGCCGTGGTTTGCCGACGCTCTGAATTTGGGGCTCAACCCAATTAACACCCGTCTCGACGCCATCGAAGACCGCCTCCATGAGATTGACACCCGTCTGGATAATATTGTCACAAAGATCGACCAATTGACGATTTTTGCTTCTCAAGTGGGTATTTGTATCATATCGTTCCTCCTTCACCAATGTTAACAACGCTCCCTAGAACCACAATCGCACTTTGGGGGATGGTCGGCCCGTAGCATTCAAGCCTGTGGCTTTCCCCGATGGCAGTCTGCCGTCAGAAAACGATAACGTGATAGCATATCCTACTACTTGTGAAAACTACACGCTCACCCCATCCCGCAGACGCCCACGGCTCTTACCAATCTGGCTGTTCTTGACAACCTATCCTATGAAGAACTGAGGGCATATTGTGAGGCGTACTACCCCGGTCGTGCCTACGGCAATGGACAACGCCTCCTGGAGCGAAAAAAGTCTATTCGTGAGGCAATTGGTTGCACTGCCGAGTACTAATTTTCAATCTATGCTGTTCCAATAAATCCCCTTCCACTGATTGTATAAGCCCCGAGGACCAGAGCTTGCTTCTTCGTGACTCGTCATCTCCATCTATCGGAATTCCAGGTATTCCAGGCAGTGTGCGTAAAATGCTGAGAATCACGCGACGTTTCCCAAACACCATGGTGGGATTAAAGAAGGAAGTCGGCCCTTTACAAACGCCACACCAAAGGCACTTTTTTGGGAAAGTTCGACAAAGCTCCGATGAAACGACAACGCGCTCACTTTCACTTCTGTAATTTTTGTAGACCTGGGACTGTGCGGATAAGGAGGTGGTTTCCACGAGAGAGTGGACAAGTTTGTCTGGTCGAGATTGCGCAATTTAGTACCCAACAAGACTGGCCTCGCGGTTCTCGCTGGCTGGATGGTAAAACAAATCAAGGAGACGCTGTTGGTCCGGACGCAAATATGTACGTAATTAAGTTCGCCTCCCATTGTCCTGCGCTGACGCAGCACGCAGTCTGAGCTTCCTTGGCGGTCCCAAAACATGTCTCAGGTAAGGCCGAAACCCCAGTACAGTACTTCGGAGTCGCAACTGAATCTAGGTTCCCAGGTGGCGTTTTGCGTGAGTCTCAGTCTCGACCGTTGCTTGTCATTCATTGTCGGGCAAACAGCGTATTGGAGATGCAAGTTATCTACTGCGAGCTGGTTCGAAAGTTCGCTTTTGCAGCACCGGATAATGAACCTCCCCAAACACGCCTCATGACGGCTCTTCTGCCGATGGATTCGAAGGGAGAAAGACCCCTTCCGCTTCGTATTACCCGAGTTTTGTAGGGAAACCTTATATAGAAGCCGCCAGGCTGCATGTATTATATATTATCTGAGTCAGGGTAAGATTTAACCTTTAAAGGCGCCTTTCGAATTGAAGTTACTCCTTTTTGCCGCAGCCTCGGACGAACATCGAGTCTCGATTTCGTGTGATGTGGGTTCATGCTTGGCCCACCCTCCTGCTATGCTTATTTTATTGGAACTTCAAGCTCAATCATCTGAGAGAAGAAAACTCCGCCACACGGCGACAAACCGTCCATAGTGTTCTTTTTTCTCTCTGCTGTAGAGCTGTGTCTCAGCTCTCGAGTTCCCCCAAAACAAATTTGTCGAGAACGTCGTTGAAATTAATGCAATATGAAAGTACAGCTGTCACAGCTATGTTCACAACGCGTGAGGACAAGATCTGCGCAACCCAAAGTCCCAATTTGGAAATTATACCCCTATTGAATTCGCACGAGCACCGAAGCACAATGGACCGCACAGGAAGCGGAAGTCGGTAGCGGGGTGGATGTAGATATAGCAGCGTCCCGGGCAGCACGTACGACGGCCGGGATTGCCGATGTGACTTCGGTGTAGCTAAGAAAGGCACGTCAATATAATTGGGAGGGAGGAAGTGATGAGCAACGCACCAAGCTTTTGCAGTAGTGCGCGTAATTCGGAAGGGAGACGAGTATGATGATGGACGCGTAGCATAACACAGCTTCCCGAAACTCAGCGGGTACGACGCAGCCGCGCCGACGGGCGATGAAGTAAACCACCACGAAAGAGGAAAACGGAGTAAACTGGACTTTCAAGATGCGGCCGCGTGTCGTAGGCCTGCGGGTGGAGAGGAGACGGCGGCAAAGGAGGAAATAGGGGTGCAAGCGCGAACTGGCACGAAACCAACGCGCGCGGATATAGGTGGAAACCAACGGCATGTTATCCAGCGCTCGCACTTAGATTCGAGTGACTCGAGACTCGAGAACGCGCTGTCCGCATCGCCCGCGTGGTCGCTGAGCGCGGCGGCAGGAGTGCGCCTTGCCGCTACCTGCCCGTTCCCATCCCATCTACACCAAACTCGAAAACGCTGTCCGCTCCTTCCCCCCCCTATTCCCTAGTACGCTCGCGCCCATCCCACGCCCGCGCCGTCATCTTCCCCAACAAAAGACAAATGGGAAGCAAGCGCGGACACATCCTTCTCCGAATCGCCCCACGTCGCTTAAGAACGGCAGGACCAATTCGACTATCGAGCCCGTTGACGCGGACAACTGGGACCGTCTGGACATGCAAGAGGTGGGCGTGAGAGGCGCGGTCGACGGTGGTTGCGACAGCTGAAAAGGCTGGAATGTCGCTTGGGAGATGGGTACACTGGTACACCTGTGCTTGAATTGTCCCGCGGGGCGCGGCGCTGCGAGCCTGCTCGAAGTTCTACCCAGTACTCAGTTCAGGAGAAGTAGACGACGAGCGACGAGCCTACCTTGAGTAATACCCGCAGCGGCCATAGGTCGATGGCCTCGTGGAGCAGCGGGATCACCGCCCGACCAGCGCGTACTCAGCCACTGTGCATCACAGCGCGAACGAAAATCACGGAGGAGCGGTGGGTGGCGTCTCGGAAGCGGTGCCGGAAGCCGTTATGACTGGGACAGAGTGCTGAGGGAGTGGGGTCGAAGAGTCGAAGGTGGGTAGTCGTGGGTAGTCCAATTGCGTCGCTCTCCCAAACCGTCGCGAGGACGCTATCCGACACGCGGACCACGGGGCAGAGGCCCACCAACACGCCAGTGAACCGTTAAAGGACGGCGCACCACTAGGTCTATGCAAAACGCGTCCCCCCCCAACGGCGCAATCACCGTCCCCGACCAGCGCGTACTCAGCCACCCTTCATCGCAGCGCAGATGGAAAGCGCGGGGGAGCAGGACGCGGTGTCTGGGAAGAGGTGGAAGGCGCTGGCGAGACGGAGGTGGAGTGCTGAGGGCCTAGTGGGGTCGAAGGTGGCTAGTCGGTGCTGACCATCGTCAGGCAACTTCCCAAACCACCGCTCGCCCTCCTTACGCACGCGGACGACGGGCCAGAGTCCCACAAACACGGCAGTGAACGACCGAGGTTCGGCGCGCACTAGTTCTACGCAAAACCTGTCCTCCCCTGAAACCGTGCTCGCCGTTGCCGACCAGCGCGTACCCGTCCATCCGCCTTTCATCGCAATCCCAAGCCCGGGAGCAGCGGAGCGCAGCGTTATCGAAGAGGAGGGACGCGTTGGTGAGGTGGAGATGGGGAGTCGAGTGAATGGGATCGCAGGAATGATCTACGGTAGGGCGGCTGAATCGAGCGGAGCACTGCAACTGCCGCACGCCATCCACCCGCACGCGGACAATGGGGAATTAATCCAGGAACACACCAGCATACAATTGAAGCTCGCCGCGCGACTCCCTCGACGCAAAACGTCGTCCCCGCCAACGGCGCGCTCGCCGTCCCCGACCACCGCGTATCCGACCGCCCTGGACCGACCGCGAATCAAAGCAGCGGAGGAGCAGGGCCTGGGCCACAAAAAGCGACGAAAAGGCGTTGGCGAGACGGAGATGGGGAGCCGATCGAGTGGAATCGAAGAGTCGAAGTACCGCGGCGGTAGCCACCTGAGTCCGCCCTCCCAAACTCTCACACGCCCTCCTTCCGCACGCGGCCGACGGCCAAGGGCCCCACCAACGCGCCATTGAACGGCCAAAGGTCGCCGCACGACTCCCTCCACGAAAAAACCTCGTCCCCGCCAACGGCGTGCGCGCGGTCCCCGACCAGCGCGTACTCGTCCACCCTTCATCACGGCGCGGATGAAAAGCGCGGAGGAGCGGGGGGTGATGTTTGGGAAGGCGCCTGCGAAAGGGATAGGTCGGCGATTGGAAGATGGAGGAGGGAGGGGGTCGGGAGCGGGTGGGGGGAGATGACGTAATCATATTCGTGGACGGCGAGAGAGCGTGGGGTGGGTGAAGAGGCAAGAGGGTGGTGGAGGGTAGATGCGGAAGAGGTTGGGTTACATTGAAGATAATATGGTTCCGAGGAGCAATAGCCCTACCTACGCGTTGAAGACGAATTAGCCCTAAACGAAGACGAATTAATTTGGAAGAATTGGACGGCGTGGAGAAGAGCTTACGACGAGGTGCTTGCACGGTCGTTCTGAGCGGAAATGTCAGCACACTCGAAGAGACGGAGTACAAGAATGCAGGGCGAAAAATAAAATTCCGCGCGAGGAGAGAGTGAAGTACAGTATGAAAGACAGGCAGAAGGACGCCGGCGAAGGTAGAAAGTGAAAGGGTGGTGGCCGAATGCGCGAAGACGGCGGTTGCGCGTTACACCATGAATCGTTGTGGCAAGCTGGGTCTCTGTAGAAGCAACGGCAGTCGGTGAGACACCCAGACAAAAATAATTAAAAGGTAAGAAGGAGGATGGAGAAGGGAGACGACCGTAAGTCAAAATGAAATTTGTAGGGAAGCCTGGACGAATCTAACCAGAAGAGATGTACACGCACCGCAGTCGTTTCAACTTTCCGCAACCCACTCCGTGGTCCTCAGTGCGCTCAGCGCCGGAAAAAAAGAGGCTCTGGAAGTTATCGAAGGCTAGGAACGCTAGAAGTGGTTTAGGAAGCAGAGAGCGCCATCTGAAGGAGTTCTACTTTAAGCTTATATTCGACCAGGATAAGGCGTCGCCGAAGCCGCACTCAAAATCGAAGATGATGGTCGGTGGGAAGAGCTGTGTGGCAGTGCTGGCGGATCAAAACTGATTTCCCCGCTTTCCTCTTGCCACCATCTCGCAACGCGCACCATTCTACTGCCCTAGCCCATCTTTTACCAGCGCCCGTTATTTCTCAGTCCAACTCCTTACCAGCTACCACTTCCTCTGCACTGGGCCCACCGCCATAAGTCGCGTTGTCGGAATCGCCCAGGAACCATTGCAACAGCCCTCGTTCGCGCCAAGACCCTCGGACAGAAGATTCATTCGAATTCATCGAATTACATACAAGGCCTTTACTTGACGGAGGCCGGGATATATACGTACGCAATTCCATGCGGCTTTCGTTGATTTCTCAGCGCCGGGTAACGGGTTTGGAATCTCCTTCTTGATTTCGGGCTTGACCGTCCTCCAGTGTCCAGAGAATGAAGGCCCGTCGCGTCCGGTACACATCTACGTAAATTCAGTAACGTCTCCGCAGTTCACGCCGAAGAACTTGGTTCGACTCCGCGCGGGGTCTTGGAGGGTTGGGACTCTTTTTTTTCTACCACGTTGATTCCCTAGGTCAACTTCTTCAAAAGCTCGGCGAGTTACTCTCCTTTTCGAGATGGCTACCTGGTCAACCTTTTGGGGCCGAACGCAGTGTCACCCCGCGCGTAGCTCGATCGTATACTGATTTTCTATCCGCCTTCAGCCCCAGTTACCTTGCAGGGAATAATAACATTAAGACCCTATAGCTCTTAGTATGCATCCGCTCGAATATCCCGGTTCGACTCCGGGTGGGGACTTAGAACGTACAGTAACATACAGTTCTTTTGTTTTGTTTTTTGGCTCAACCCGACTTTTTAGCGTCCCCCGAGTCGATATCCTGTTTTCTACTGCCCTTCATCCCTGTCTCAGGTTCTAAACTACGTAATACCCACCAAGATTCAACCACAGCCGCCCATGGCCAAACTCACCGTCGGTGAGTTTGGCCGGTGTACTCAAGTTCGACGAACTCGATTACACTCGCTGTAGCCTCTACAGTAATTCATTTCTTTCTGCCTTGATGTACACCTTTCACGATTCCACCCAGCGCTCTCTACACGGCTAGCCCGATTTTAATCGGAATATAACGGTTTTCAGTCGAATATAACCGTTTGCAAAATCAACTTTGTAAGACTGTTTAGTGCTTCTGGTTTGATGCTCGCTCACTCATCCCCCAGGATCAAGAATGGCGAAAAGCATGGCTTGACTCCAGCGGTGTCTTCCACCAAGGTGCTGATTTCCTATATCTTCATGCATAGGTGAATTATACGATGCGCAGGCAAGGCCTCGGCCCCCGCCAAAACTCCAAACTCCGGGTCAGAAATCCCTCTCCGCAGACAGATGCGTTTGAAAAACTTACCCGCGGAATACCCCCGTTCGATTCCGGGCGGGGTCTTAAAAGCTTTGTGACTGCTTTTTTTTTCTCCCGATCTTCAACATAAGAAAATAATCTGCAGCGCAGTGCTCTTCCCAGCGTCAAGGTTCTTGGCAAAGGCATCTGAAGCCGGGAATGTAGAATCTCCGCAATCAATATAACTCAAACCTTCTTCAATTGGTATCTATCCGAGGTGCGCGATGATTTGGAGGATGAGGCTGATGTACTGGTTTTCAATGCGGGGTGACACATGTTAGGACGGCTACCTGAGGCTGGCGAACCTCTACTTCACCCTGATCGCTCTCGCTTCCCCCGTGGGTAAAATCCTCCCAATCTTTTTGCCTTGGCCATTGATGATTCCTCGGGAGTTTGCAGGTGGGGACCGTGCGCTTCCGCCATCCCGCCAGAATATGTGTGTAGAATGAGGTACTTTTTTTTTTTCAAGAGCACCAAATAATCTAAAAGACTCCATTTACTGTACGGACCGGCCAAGCCGAGATTTCGAGTCAGGTACTCAGAAATACTTCACGCGGACATGACTCGTACTTGACCCGCTCGCTAAGGTTCCCTGGATCTCGCGCACGCTTGGCGCGGGCGGAGAAATTCCGGTGCCCCTATCAACTCTCTGTGTTCACACTGCACAGCCCGGATGATAATCCAGTTTCGCTCCCTTTGTTCAAGTAGCACGGTTCCCGTTCGGTCACGCACGCGGCATGACGAATAACGACCGGGTGGTCATGGGATTGGAAGCAATACACTGGCCGGGACGGTCATCTGTGTTTAACGCACACATCTCTCGATAAATTCAACCCCCCTGTCTGAGGAAACTTATTTCGTTAGGACCTCACTGACCGACTGGGAACCCACAGTCAAGGGTGCGAGAGGAATGTGTTATACCTAGTCATATGTCCTATACGACAGCCCCCCCTGTCGTAGGTATCATCTACCTAGGTTAGAGTTTACTTACATTGATTTATGTAATCGTTGACAAAGGGTGCCAAGAACAAGGCCCTTATATCCGATCTTTCGCAGTGTGGGCTCTGAAATGGAGGAATCGGGGGTCGGTACTCGAAGGAAAGCTTAAGGTCGACGGCGCGAGATTAGTGTACAGTACTAGGAACAATGTATTCGTCCAGTAGGTGTATTCTGACGTGTTCTGGATGGATATCTGAGACAAAGCTGAAGTGGTCCGAGGAAGGTTGGAAATTGAACATAGTTTACCCTGGCGGACGTGTTGGGACGCCGGTGGGACGGGTTCAAATACAATGAGGAATAGTTGTAGTCTGCAAAGAGGCGTTCAGAACACAGGACGGAATGAAAATTAATATGGAGGAACCTTGCAAGTCACACATACCCCGGTTCTCGCTAACTGACTGAAACCACTCTCGACTTGGGGTCGAGGTTTGACCGAAAAACATATGAAAAGCTATGCAAAAGTGGGAAACTATAAGGTGCAGCTACTATTTCGCCCTACAACATAACGAGGTACGAGTTAGTCTGTTGTATTGTCTGTCTCCGAGAGACTAATTTCGCCCTCAGTCGCGCAGAAAGAGGGAAAGCGGGCAATGGTATCTCGAAATTTTGAAGGTAATGGGCGGGAGGCGGGTTCATGCAGTGCGCGGAGGGAGTCATGTCGACGAACACTAAGATGAAACTCACCGGTTCGTAACCGATGAAACTTGAGACACTGAGGTGTGAGGATACTTCGTCCTGTCAAAAATGAATGCTCGGCAAATCGAATCCTGAGGTACACAGGACTCGGGCCATCGATATAATTTCCTCCCCTGAGCCGTAAGTAACGCTCGAGGATCCGTAAGTAACGCTCGAGGATCCGACAGCATGTCCCGTTCCTTGGCTCGTTGATCTTCGGTATGCGTAATTTCGACTGGAAGACACGGTCCCGGAGGCCTTCTGGGAGCCATTTGAGTCAGAAGTAATTAGGGCGACGAGCGTAGTGTTTTTGTGTGTCATTGTGGTAGAGTGTTGCCTGGAATTGATAAATCGCGAAGAAAAATATCGACAAGTGTTATAGTTGCCGATGCCCCGAAGAATCGTGAGAGTCCCAGCGAGAAGCATGCCGTCTAAGATTAAAGAGCCCCAAAAGTGCACTCCGGGATAGCCGGGTGAAAGCTATATGTGCGTCCCGTGACGACGTCCCGTCAGCATGAGACGCGTCGGCGAGTGGACGCGCCCAAAAGTATTATCCACCAGAGAACAGTACCCTGGAAGAACTGCGAAGTACGACGGAACAAGGGTTAAACTCCAGTATTCAGCGCAAGGTACAGTTCGTATTACCCGCGGTACCTGTCCTCCCACGATGGCCCAGTGTCCTACTTGTAATTCTTCCGCCTGCAAAGTTTTTTGATTTTTGGTCTTGTCCCAATCTTGACCGACTCCGTCGTTGAATAAGTGGGGCGAGATATGGCATGAACTTCACTTCAGCATCAGGTCAGATCTCGGATTCCCGTGTGCGCAAGCTCGTAAACGAACGAGACTTGGGATGAGGCCCCGTGAAGCTCCCGCCAAGGGTTGTCCGAAATTTTAGGTTTTTGAGGGCCAAATTTTGGGTTTTCCTTGTCCGAAAATTAGGTTTTCGAGGACAAAATTCCGCAAGTCTTGTCCGCCATTTAGGTTTTTGAGGGAGGGAATCTGAGGGATGCGAGAATTTTTACCCAAATTCTAGTCACTGCAGGCTAGTCGTCAATCAGAGGGTTCTCCGTGTCTAAACAGTCTCAATCCTGCTTTGCTGCTCTGGCGCGAAAATCGAATTTCACAGTGCCAAAACCGGTTTTCATGGCTATCCGCTTGACAACCCTTGTCCGATTTTAGGTTTTTGAGGGCTCAGCCTGACCAAAAAGTTAGGTTTTTGAGGCCCAAATCCGACGTTTTGGGCGGACAACCCTTGGCGGGAGCTTCACGGGGCCTTTTGGATGTCGTTGCTAAGAGGAGGAGCTGTCAGGCGGACCGGCGGCCGCTGATTCAGTGATTTGTGATGTGATGAGTGCACCGCCACTGCAGATCTTGTCAACAACTTCCATGTGGCATGCCACCCGGTCTCAGTCGACATGCGAGCCGCTCAGCTTCGACATCGCCTTGACTCCTACGGACAACGTATTCTCCGCTCTACTCGGACTTCGACGAACGGGACACACACATCCCCATACTGTATCCAAGAGTACGGGAAACTCGGTGGAAGCTCACTGAAATCTGACCTCGATCATGAGAGAACGGTGAAGGGGGCTACGAAGGCTTCTAGATCTGCAGTGTGAGTTGGGATGAACCTAGGGCGACTTAGCCACGAAGACGTTTCATCATCACGATTCCGTTCCCCATGATGATGACTACTTTAGTTGTCTTTCAGGTGAGTCATCTTGCCGCGTTGTACTGCACTCTGAATCATTTTCTCTCAATTCAGGTTTCTCTGGGGTCTCTCATTGGCCTTTTCCATAATCTGCATATCACAAAACACTTTACTACTCATGTTGTCTCAAGAAACGTAGCGCGGTATCGTATTTTGTGTCTATCAACTAGCCGCGATAACGTGAGTTTTCATTGTTGCACACCTTCCCTAACACTCATCTATACGCCAATCATATTGGCTTCCACGGAGGCACCACCCTCTCCCCAAATATCGTGCGCTAGGCGCCAGTACCGTCCGCAACTTTGCGGCGAGCGTTTATGTATGCATAGCCCAGTTTGCCCTCAGAACACGCGAACTAACGTTACACAGGATTAGACAAGACGGTCTGCCATTGGTTTCCCGGCCTCAGCGTTACCACGATTCCGCGGGTGCCCTGTGACCTGCTCGAGAATAGCGGCGCAGGATTCATGGGTGCCCCGTAAGTCATTCTGTGCTGACCAGGGACACCACCTCCGGACGTCCTCTCCACCCAGCTGCCTCCGTCTTCGGCTTCAGCGTCTATGCGTCTCCGGACCTCCGATCTGACCATAGCACTCATTTCATGTTCAACGCACGCCAAGTCGAAGACGTGAGTGGAGATTCCGTTTCGTCAGCCGTCCGCGTCTCCGTCCCTGTCCACCCTCCTTCTCATTCGCTAAATAAAGTCCTAGTACTTAGCCAACCGTGTCGGCGGTCACGCTCCCCGCGCCTAATGCTAAGTCACGTTGCCGCCTTGCCGTAGCGTCGTGGACACCCTGCACTTCCACTCGGACTATGATCCCGGACTATGAAGGCGCAGCGACAATCAGCAGCGCTCTACCGCCTTTATTTGCTAGCAACCCCACCTCCCGTTACACCATTACCCGCCGTCTTCGTTCCTCTGGGTGACCGTTTTGACGGTATACAGGCCTGTCTGCTCGACGTTTCAATACCGCTGGATAATCGCGCAAGTCTCGCTGCGCATGCATGGCCCAGGCTCGAATGGATCGAGCACCTCGCAATTTGGGCGGCAACGCGCTCACCGTGAGTGCGCACCAGCACTACTAAGCCTTCGAGTTCTTGCTTGCTGGGTAACTCGTTTAAACCGGCAACTTGTCCCTCACCATTTTGCGCTCAACGCCGTTCACCCGAATTGAATCTTTGGCGCCCGCCGGAGTCTCTTCCTTCTTTTCCCAGTTAGTCGGCTGCATGTTATCAAGAAATCAAATACAGGCAAAATGGGGCGAGAGTCAAGACGGCGGTGCTCCTGGGACCCAGGCTCGAATCGAACGAGCATATCGCAGATCAATATTGATGACGCCAAATTCAGCGAGTGCGGAGCAGTGCCAGACTCTCACATTTTCCAGGTTTCTCATGGTTTCAAGTCGATAGCGGCCTTGTAATTGAACAGGTGCGTGCCTTTCCTACCTGCCCTCGTCTCCATCTGGTACGCCGCACTTCATCTTTTATACACTCACTGACGCATTGTTAGAACCCCTGAGCGGTTTGAACATTGAGTTCAGAATTCAATGTTTGCTCCTACTCCTCTTACTGATTCCTTATCTTCATCTCAAGGTACAACATGGAGTTCACTCGACGATGGGGCTGGTTCTGTAGTATAGCGTTGGTTGTACCTATGTAGTATAATATGCACGGATTTTTACGGCCGGAACTGAAGTGTGATATAGCCAATCAACCTGACTGACCTGCACTATTCAACCTGAGTGTATGAAAGCACTCGTGATAATTACGCCATACGGTCAGGCTGTACAGCAAAATCTGCCAAATCCAATCGGTCTGAGTGTACGATTACACTCAACTTGCTTTGCGGCCACCACTCAGCCTGATGCTATTGCCTAATCATCCCGATTGTCAGGTTAATTGGAACCACTCCCCACAGTGAGATAGGGGAAGCGACGAAGTGCATCTGCGGGTTACTTCCTGCAATTGATAAATGTGGAGGTCAAATTGTTAAGTCACAACAGATTCAACCCAATGTAGATCAGTGAATAGGGAAAGGAGGAGGTCCGAGAATTGGGTTGCATTGAAGACCTGAAATGAGTGTTAGTGTGATTGAAAGTGGCATGAAAATGTACCCTTGCAACGGGCGAGCTTCATTGCACGCACTCCCGCGATTATGCGCCTGGGAGCGCCGACGGTGAGTTATTTCTGTGTTCATTTCCATCAATCACCTCGTGGGTGATTTGTTAACGACCGCCTCTTTGCTCTTGACTCTCACCGCCCGAGGAGCAGCTCTTCATTCTCTCGCTCGACGCCCTCCTCTGCGATCTAATAAACGGGTCTTCCAACCTTGCAAACAAAATGGACCGATGGACTGTTGCCGTGCTCGGTGATGGAGGTGTCGGTAAAACTGCGTTAGCTGTTCAGGTCGGTCAACTCTCATCTCTCGCCTACCCACCGGGCCACCGCTCAACTCCCACAGTTCACACTCAATTGTTTCGTCCGTAAGTCTCCCCATTGCTCACATTCATTGACTGCCCGCTGATCGCCACGCCCGTTGCAGAGGTCCGGAGCTCTGATCATCCATTATCGCAGTATCAGCAGCTAATTCGTCTGTAGACTTACGATCCAACGATCGAAGACGCCTACCGCAAACAGTTTATAGTGGACAACCGTATGTGTTTCGTGGAAGTCATTGACACTGCGGGACAAGGTATGTTGCGCTCTCTCGATTTCGCCTGTTACATTGTTCACGGCCGCTACCAGAGGAGTACGCGACACTCCGGGATCAATGGGTCCGGTTAGTCGACTTCTTAATGTCTCTCCTCTCCACTCCGCCCTGACAGTCTCCAGCGAGGGCCAAGGGTTCATCCTCGTCTACTCGATTGTGTCGCGATCAACCTTCGACCGGCTCGAGGTCTTCCGCCAGTCGATGAGACGCACCAAACGCGGTGAGGCCCCTCTCATGCTGGTCGGAAACAAATCCGACAAGGCCTACGAGCGGGAGGTGTCCAAGGAGGAGGGGGCCGCCCTCGCTCGACGGTTTGGCTGCGAGGTATGTCGCCTTTGCCTCTGCCCTGACTCATCTCACCCATTCTTTGTGCAATCAGTTTATAGAGACCTCTGCAAAGACCGCACAGAATGTAGAGCGGGTCTTCACGAGTCTCATTCGCATATTACGACTAGCCACGGCCACGAACCCGCAAAAACCGAAAGAGAGGAAGGAGAAGAGGTGCTTTATCTTGTAGGGACTTTTCTGACATTTTAGGCTGCTTAGATTTCCTTTCCTCTACCTCTTTTGATGCTACCATCCCTGCCCTCATTTTGCTCTGCATTTTGCATCCATCTTCGTACTTCCTTGTCATGCTTCACCATATATCTATATGCAGATGGTTCCACCTCCTGTTGGACCCGGGTCTGATTTCCCGGGCTGTTTCTTCCCGAATCTTCCGCGTCGTTGCACAGTTCAATTTCCACAGGATCGGACGCGAACCGGTTCGCAAATACGAGCGGAACAACTTCATCTCGTGAGCGGAATCTCGTTCGACTCGGCGCGGTCCGGTCCATCACTGCTATGAGGTGTCAATCATATTTGGCTGAAAAAATTCTCGAGCCCAAGGAACCCTTCCCCCCCCCCCCTCCCAAAAAGGAAATTCCTTATCTTCGAAAGCCCCTTGGATGTGGTGGTGGAAGAAGATCGTGGCGGTGCTCGGATCACACGGCCCGTTCTCGTGCTTCCTTCCCACCACCATCTCGCGCCAATCCGTCCACGAAGACAACGCGAACGGTCTACCCAGCTCGGCGCGTACTCCTCAGCAATCACCTAATACCTATGCCGTACGCCTCGCCTAGGCGTCACCTACTGGAGTGTGCCGGACCCATGCCGCGCCTGGCACGAATCTCTACTCTATTGCTACTCTGGTAGTACAGTTTTGGATGGGTCAATGGGACAGTCCCGTTTCCCCCCTTGCCAATGGATTCTGGGGCTGAAACTTGGATATACACTAGTATCACATATCTAAATCATCTCTAGCTAGTACTTTAGGAAGTATTTTATGTGAGAGAGCGCAGGAACCACAATTGATCGGACCTGTTTGGCAGAGCATTTCTTGGACACTCATTGGGACAGTCAAATTAATTAAATGTGCAGCCAAGTCTGATCCTCTCAGGCCCATATTTGGTGGGGATGTATATGTACTGCATAAGGTACATTTGGCTTCCTCACAACTCTGGAAAAGGATCAGGAAGATTATGTTTGAGCCAAACTATTTGTTTGTCCCATTGACCCGTCCATAACTGTACTTTCTTTTCTCAGCGCGTTTCCCTCTGCAGGCGCGGTGAAGCCTCTCTGGATTACCCATCTTTCTACGTTGAAACTCCGCCCTGACATTTCACACTAGTTCTCGTTCCTGCCGAAATACTGGCCATTTGCCGCGCGAAAACGTCTGTTCGGTGTTCTCACCCCTGGAATCTCGTTGGCGCCGTGCTTCTCAATCAGCCGTGCGCCGGGGGTACCGTCCGCAGTGTACAGCCGTCGTCGAGCCCGGTTGCGCAAATTCGGCGCCTTAATTCATTCGGCATGTCGTTCTCTCTCTTCTGTGGATACATACCTGTTGGGCGTTAGTTTGGAGGACCTTGCAGAAATGGTGGGATACTGAGACCCTGAGCGCGGTGGTCGCAACCCTTTAATGGTGCATTACAGGGCTCCTTTTCCGCTGCCTGGTTATAACCTCTTCCTCAGGCCACGATATCAATCGTGTTCAGGGAGACGCACTGTCGCTCGTCGGCTCCGCCCTGCATCTGGAACTCAAAACTTGGCTCACTCCCCGTTTGCAAACCGCCCTGGTGCTGTGAATTGAAGTTGCTCTTTCCGTGCGTCCTTCCGCGCCGGGTCCCGCATGTCTTTCACTCAGTGACAGCGCCTGGTTCATTTGGAGTAACCCCAGTCCCTTGAGTCGGCTCACCGCTTCCGCCCACTCTCCCATATCAGGTGCCGAGCATTTCTGCCTCCCAGACGTGAACCGCGACGCCTTGTGTGTTTGCCCGCCGTTTGGTGTATTCTCCGTGCGTTCGCCCAGAGTTTCTCCTCTCCTTTGCTTACACCTTTTCCCTGCAGTCACCGAATTACCTCGATGCAACGCGCCAGTTTATTTATCTACTCCAGTACTGTCCTGTTGGCTTCCCCTGCGGCGAATTCGGTGTTCATAGATCAATTTCCACGCATCCTAGTTTCGCGATGACGAACATGGAAATCGCCGCACGCGAACGCCGCCCTCTATGCAGTTCTTTGAGCGGTACGCCAGGTTTTCCTCGTGTGATTCCACCCCCGTATATCTAACCTTCATCCAGGTCCACCTTTTCACCTTTCCTCGGTGCACTGCGCCGCGGCGACCTTTTGCCGCGGTGTTAAAGCCGGTTTTTCTTTTTCTTCGTACGAATACGCACGCCTGCCGGGTCGGCGCCCAGGATGTTGCCCTTGTCACAACGTGCTGAGTTTGGATGGAGGTGAGTTTCAAGTTAATGATTTCTCCCCGCAATTATCTTACATTGCATTTCTCCCCCTAGTGTTCAGCCTGGCTCGGCGTCACGATTAATACATCTTCGCGCGAGCTGGGGTCAACGGTGCCTCCGTAACGGGAACTGGATTTTAGTTACCATCCTTGTTCAATAGTTTATCCTATTCAATAATCTCGCCATGCGCTGTCTTCCTTGACTAGAAATCCATTTTCCTCGGCGACCTTGCAAATATTGCAACCCCTCCCGCGATTATGCTCGTGGCACCTCCAACGGTGAGTTATTTGCGTCCTGCATTTCCATCAATCACCTCGTGAGTGACTGCACATTAACAACGCAGCTCTTTGCTCTTAACTCCCACAGCGCGAAGAGTGTCTCGTCTCGTCCTGCGGTCTCACTCGACTAGGATAATATGTCCTATACGACAGCCCCCCCTGTCGTAGATATCATCTACCTAGGAATACGACACGGAAAAACAGATCAACATCAACGATGGAATCGTTACGATTCGACGGAGCAAATCGGGAACGGCGACAAACAAAAAAGGACTCGTACTGCCATGCACAGCAATGGCCCTCAAACACTAGTTGTGTTTAGACTAGTCGATGTAGGCTACCGAATACAGATTTATGACACTGGCAGATCAAGTGATATATTTAGTCAAATTTTGAACCGCGCTGTATCTGAACCACGCCACCCACTTCCTACACGCTAGGTGGCCGCTGGGCACCCGCTGTCGCGCACGCTGCGTACCCGCGGTGGCACCGCGCTGTGCGCGCGCTGCCGCGCGCCGAGCGTACGATAAATGTTTTTCGGCCAAAAGATGGCATAAACAGTGAGCATTTTTGTTGCCGACTTCGCAGCCAAAAATAACATCGTTTTTGGAGCATAACAGGGAGCAAACATCTGCTCTGTTCTGTGGATTTTTGGGCTTCAAACCGGAGTTATGTTCCTCGCCCTCAACATGTATTATTTTTAGCTCAACTGTTTCGGCCGACAAACATTCCTGGTGTTCCTTTGTCAAGAACGAAGGGAAAATTTGACATCTTTTCGTTATGTTTCATCCATAAACACCAATCGTTTTCGTGACTGTAAAGTTCCCCCAAAATTCAACATTTCATTCTCATTTTTAGGTGGCGGGCAAAATATCCCGAAACAGAAGACATGTTTGGACCGCGTGTTCCGTGCCCAAACATTCGTGGACCCAGGAGTGCAAATATTGCGGTGATGATGAAAACAACCCCGGTACTAAACTGGAACGGCGCGATAATGTCCTCCCTAATCACATCACCGACTCTCACCAATGTCCCAATGCACCGGGCACGGCCAGAAATGAGGCCCTCCGTTTCATGGAGGCCAAGAAGAGTCTCTCCGGCTTATGGGCGATCCGAATGCAAAGAATTTCATTGCCCTCATCACCGATAATCCTACGACAATGCAGTCTTTTCGCCGTCTCTTCCAGGACAAATTCTTCTGGATCCTCACATTTGCGTGCTTCTTGCATAGCCTAAACACGCTTGTCGGCGAGATCTGCGCATATCCGCTGATCAAAAAGATCATCGCCAACGCAAATCGGACGCCGAAAAAAAGACGCTCGTCTCACCATTGTTTTTTTCGGCTGGCGCGCTGGGTAATTAACGGAACTTGAGGGCAGAGATCCCACAGAGCGGGAATTGTATCAACAGATAACGGTATCTAGATTTCAGTCCAGGACAAGAGAGTGAAAGAAAGAAAGGCAATGGTCTTGGTACGCGAGTGAGAGTTTGAATCTTGACTCAAGTCACATATTCCGCGCCGGATTTCGCCGTCGGCCTCGAGCTCTTCGAGATCTGGGTGAATACTGCGAAGGGCTGTCTTGACTGCCCGGATATATACCACGCCCAAGGGACTATAGCTTGCTCCGAGTTCCCATAGTGTCCAGGGAAATGAAAACCTGCAAATACCAGACGGAATCTAGTGGCGGTGAACAAGTAGAGGAAGACTAGACGATCGAGGAGCTGCGATACACCGAGAGTAACGATTGCCTTGCACAATTGCGAGCCAATATACGTGAACTAGTATGATACCATCCATCGGTATAGAGGCCCGCCAAAAATCGCCCAAAGATTTCCTTGAGTAGAGTCCCAGTTGGAAGACTCGAGATTATAGATTAATTGAAGAGGCGCAGGGCGATGTAGAACGATACTAGAGCGAGTAGTGCATTTTGTGTATGGACGTTAAGAGCAAAGGTCGGCACGCGGACCGAGACCCGAGACCGGAATTAGATGCGCTATCACCCTTTCTCTCTTGCCCTTCTACGTTCTCGCCTAGTTTTCGTTTTGAATGGTCGACTCCAACGTGGGCAATTCAACTAGGGACTCGTAGTAGGCCTTCGTCAACGCCCTTTTGTCTCGTAGCTACCAACATCCTGGTTTTGCCTTTGAATGGACGATTCCAATCCGGAAGATTCAGCTAAATTCGACTGCGGACTTTTCGTCGACGCCCTTTGTGTCCCAGCTAGAAGACTCGCGTCTTGCGTTAGTGGCAATGTCGACGCCTCTGGATGGATTCGTAGTCCACGCCGCGCATCGACGCTCGAACGACCGCAGCATGACGACTTTAAAGCTCGGGTTAATTCGGCTAGAATCGGACGAGGAGCGTCTTTGAATCTGCAGGAATTTCCAAAGTCAATCGTTTCCTCGAGCAGATTAGCATGACCTCCCTACTGCTGCATCCATGGATACACTTGCCACCGCGTGTGTGTCAAACGAGTCATGCCACCAATTAAACCCGCGCGCGCACATTCTTCCCGCAGCACAATCCCCGTCATGGGCCGTCCATCTCGCTGGCGCCCCACGAGAGAGCTAGGGATGCGATACAATCCGCAAAGTATGTGGCCTCGCCTGTTAGGCTTCGTGCGCACGTATCTGACGATTTTCTTACCTAGAGTGGCACTGTCATCCGCGTTCTTAGTCTGCGCCGTAGAATGGACTCCACCGGAGGTCCTGGAGAAGGCCCTGTCAGGCACCCGCCCCGCGATCGCGCTAGCAATTCTTGAGAGACTCGCGAGGTGCGTGCTTTCAATTCTTGAAGTCTTCGACTGTTGTTCTCGACCGTTGTTTCTGACCTTTTGTTTTTTCAGACCATCCACCCGTCTTCTCGTGCTCTGCGTCCCGTCTGCCACATCCTCCGTGCATCTCCCATCCCCCGCCTCCGCCGATATCTCAACGCTGCCCCCCATTAAGGCGTGCGCTGCGTTGACGCCGGCATAGAGCGCCGCCACCTACATCGCCCTGCGCGCCCATCTAACGGCGTCTTGCGCCGCCCTTTGTACGACCACAAACGTAATTGTTACACGAGTGGATCGCGAGGTGCGTTCCTTTAATCCTCAAAGTCGCGCCCCAGGTCTAATGTTTCCACTTTCAGATAACCGTCCTCTTAACATCCATCGCATCCGCCCGCCCCATCCGCTCCGCTCCGCCCTCCCTCCCTGCTCGATGCCCGCCGCCTGCGCCTGTGCCAGCGCCGCGCCGCGCCGCGTCACGTCACGTCACAGCTGTGGCGCACACACTCATCTCAATTTCCCGCCTCAATCCTTTCACCTGGCGTTAAGCAACTTATACCACCCGCCTCGTACACATATCACCCATCTTCTCCGCCCTCCGCTGCTCTTCCCATTGAGGACAGCCTTCGCCGCCGCATCGCGCCCCACCTGTTATCATTCGCCGACGCGTCTCGTTGGCGGTCCAATCGCACTACCGATGGAGTCCAGCCGCTATGGAACGTCGTCCCCCGCCCTCCCCGCGCGCGGAATTGGTCGAGGACGGAAACGTATACCCGCACCGCGCACGGGCTGCGTTATCTATGCCAACACACGGATTGTCGCCACCATCTACGTACCGGTGGCTACACCGCCCGCCCGCCTAGCCCACGCCCCCTCGGTATCGTCAAGCCGCAGCCATCCACGCGCGACTGTCTTGTCAATCGCGGCGCTGTACACTGCATGCCTTCGTCTCACAGACCCGCCGCGGATGTGGTGGCCGTTACATACCCCGGGTTCCGCTCGTCGTATGCCTAGTCACATGTGCACGTACGCCCGTCCCTACCGCCGCCTGTGCGCTCGCTAACGAGACTTCTAGGTCATGGATTTGCGTTGCTGATTCAGTCGCAGCGCTAACGAGCACCGATGGGTCTTTGCTGTCGAGTACGTATCATCCCTTGAGTAGGAGCACGCTCCCCGCCGCTCCATGTACCTGGTAGGCTCCCACCTTCGTCGTCGCTTGCCCTTCCCTGACTTCTCCTCCCCAGCCGCGCCCACACACCAACCAATCTTGGTTAGGGCGGAAGCCCTCGACGCTCGCCCGTCCGCGTCGCTTCCCCACCTCGCCCCCCCTATTCTCCGCATTCTCTAAAATGTGAGCGAGTCCTCTCCCTACGCTCATCCTTAAATCCCCGCTGACCCACCCTCAGTCAGATCTTTCAATCCGCTCGAGCTACGCGGGAGCGGGCCAGAGGGTACATACGTCTCCTCCCTTTTACTGCGTCTTTCTGTCCCTCCTCCATGCGCTCCTCCCTGCGCTTCTCCTTCTTAGGAGTGCTGGCGCTGGTTGTGGGCTCGCGCTCCGAGCAGCTGCGGGTTCCATCTGCCGTGCACGATGGCGTTCCCGGCGGGCTGCATCCGTTGTTCTCCGGGGCAGTGACTCCCTCTTCGTACTCGTACAGGGAGCATCCCCTGCCCCCTTCGACGCGGCTGCGCATGCCTGAGGCCGTGCGCATGCAGCAAACGCGTTACCTCGACGGCGTGTGAGGGATGGCGTCTGAACGGCCTACGCTCGCCCCCTCCGAGTACCCGTGCTCGGGGATTTTAACGCGTCCCCTGCGCCCATCTCCCGCGTCCCCTTCTCTCTACTTCCTCCCCTGTGTCGATACCCTCGCTGACTTTCCCCACCGACAGACGCACCTCACTCGATCTTCAAGCAGTTTGGCGTGCGTCGTCGGGATGGCGCGGACGTTGGGGAGTACAGTGTGGAGACGCGCACGGCGGTCGGCGGCTCGCCTCCGCATGCGTTGGCGGTTTGGCAGCTTACTGAGGGTGGGTAGGAGCGGGGTGGGTGCGTATGACGGCGGAGGCATGCGTACGGACCCAGACGACGAAGATGCGAACGGGGACGGCGATGGGGATGCGAACGGCGACGGCGACGTAGATGGGGATGGGGATGGAGATGGGGACGGTGGTGCGGGGCGACGACGGGGACGCAGCCGCAGCCGCAGACGTAGGCACGCGTGGGGAGGGTGGGGTGGGCGTGTGGAAGGGGACGTCGTCAGCGCGGACGTGGGCGTTGGTGGGGCGACGCGGACGATACACGGCGGTGGGCTCGTGACTGCGGAGACGGGCGGCTGAGCAGGGTGCGCGCGGCGGTGAGGACGCGGAGGGGAACGGGGTTGGGGAAGGTGTCGTACGGTCTCGGGGTGTAGTGGGCGTTCCCGAGGGCTAGAACGAGGTGTGAATGCGTCAGCGGTTAGATGCCGACGACCTCTGCATCTGGGCTTTTAGCTGGATGACTGCGGAGCCGGGACGGTGTAGAACGTGGTGATAGAGGGTGCGGGGTGCGGCGACGGCGACGGCGAGGACGGTGACGGTATATGTGGGATGCACTCGCGAGCCGCACGAGGAGGGGGAGACGTGTGTGGGCCCGTGGCAGACCCGGGGAGGGTGAGGGCGGGGACGGGGACGTGGATCTTGGAGCGCGGCAGGCAACTGTAGTCGAATGTTTCACTTACGTGGCGTGGACTCGCGGGACGGGGCTGGACGAGCTGTGTACTGCGGAGGGCGTACGGGTTATCTGGATTCTCTTTGGCCCAGGTTTGGCACAGTCTTTGTAAATGTAGCACCTTGCTGAAGCTCACGATCTGTCGTTAAATCCCTCCAAGAAATACGATTCGAATTTTGCCCTTTCGCTCAGCTGAGATATATCGCAGCCGCACTGCTGGCGGTATTCAGCGACCCTCCGCGCCACAAGTCGCGAAGGCCTCTCGCGATCGCTGGCATCAGCTTTCTTGAGTTACGGGCTCTGCAGCTCCGAAATCCGCTCACGTTAAATCAGTATGAGGTCTGAAGGCTTGAAGAGTCGACATGGAGGATGTGGACGCGCACACGTCGACCATGTACCAACGCCAGGATACGGCGGCGCGGGGCCGGGCGTTGGCTTGAGTTTGGGTGGTCGCCCGTCCTTTCTTCCCCGTTCGCGCCTCGACGTCACGGTCCCGCCGGGAGGATATGTACGACACTCGACGCCGGTCTCTTTTGCACACTTGATGGGCTCATTGCATGATTATGCCTCACTCATTCATACTTGCTAGCTACACTCACACTTACTACATTCACATTAATGCACTCATTAATCCGACACACTCCTGCTCGCTGGGCTCAACTTGAGTACATAGTCCATAAAATGCAGGCATGGTACAGTACTGATAATTAAAAGCTACATAACTGTCACACTGTCTCGCCACCGCTCCATGCGGGAAGCACGCTCTTCTTCCTCGCGTGTTCGATCTTCTACTTCGCGCTTTCGACGCTCGAGTGCGGCGGGATTCTGGGACCAGAAGAACATGACGATCTCATCAGAATCCATACCCTCTGCATCTTGCGCCGCGCCGCCTTCCCGAGGGCTAAACCCAGATCCTCCCGCGTTCCCTGTTGCTCGTTTCTGAATGGACGTGTCTAGTTGCGCCGCAGTTCGCTTGTTTCGGATGGGGCCCATTGCGGCTGGTACGGGGACGCTCGGACGAGGCATGGTTGGCCGATTGGAAATCTCCAGGTGCGATTTGCCGTGGCCCCACCACTTCACAGCAGCGGCGCCATAGTTGTAGTGCAGCAGCATGGGCGAGGGCTTCGGGACGCGAGTGTGTTTCTTGAATGTCGCGTCGGAGTTGTTGGGCACGCGGTTTAGGAGTTTTGGGGAGGCGCCCTCCAGCCACTGAAGGGTGTAACGTTCTTTATCCGGGTATTTTATATTGTCATCGAGCTCCCGAGTGTGGCGGGGTGGGATGTCGTCGACATCAAGCACAAGATTGGGCGTCTGACGATGACGTGAGATGAGGGTGCCAAAATCTCCAGCAATGGGTAGCACACATGTACAACAACAACCTGCCTTAACTCAGCGACGACGTGGGCTTCAATTCCGAGGAGCATCCCATTCCGTGTGTCATCTACTATGGTGAGGTCGGAAACATCTTCATCTGGGCCCGCAGTCTGCGGCCTGTTTTTCACAATCAGATTGAACCACTGGCAAAATGTTTATTCGACTAGAGCAGAAGCGATGGGCGGTGACTCACCTCGTCACCCTTATGAAAGGGGATAATATGGGTCCCTTCGCAGAATAAAGGCGGCACATCGGTGAATATGCAAGAGGCGTCTCGGTTGAGCAACGATCCCTTGAAGGTAGCGCTCCGGGTTTTGAAGGAGCTGTCGGAGCCGGATATCTGGCTACGCGCCTTGATAACATCTAGATCCACCGCATATTTCAAGGCAGCTGCACGACGGGTCATAAATGAGTATTAAATGCGAAATACTTCCTGGTAAGACGAACCGTCATCGTTAGCAGCCTTATACACGTAGAAGTAGGTGCCCTGATGCTGGAGAGGAGCTGTATTCCCTATGTCGACACCCTCTCGATCGGTCTTGACGGCTCCGAGTATGCCTATAATGCACCATCCGAGAAAACGGAGGTACTTGATAGGACGAACAGAGTTGGATTGCACGACCGAAATGGGAATTTCCAAGTAAAAATCGTCGTTCGAATGCGATAGGATGAGACGGACACACCCAGCGGCGACGATTGCAGGAGCCGCCATGGCGGTGTGGTGTGGGTCTGATAACGGTCACAGCATCGGAGTTAACCGCGGGCCGGTCAGATGGCTTAGTGCCGACTCGCCGATGCGAAAAATCGGCCCGGGTCATCGAAGCTTGAACTCAACCCATTTCAATGATCAGCTCGGCGTCGCCACCAGACTTCTCGATGGCCCATATGCTCGTCAAAAGTTCGGACTTTTCGAGCGCAACACCGCCATGTCAAGGGTTGATTAATGACGGTTTAGTTCCTTAACCTGTCAAACCACTCCTGACCCCTTTGACCTTTTCCGTCTGACTCTGACAACACTGAACTGTTACTGTACTGATGTTGTTCAATTTCAGCATCGATAGGGGCTAGCGATTTGATTGACACGAAAAATACTCCTGTAAATTTTCTTTGACTTTCCAGGGAATCCCTTGAATTCCTAAAGTCCCGGCCTGGTTAGCGTCGTACGCTGGAACCAACACCAAGTTGGAACTCACATGGACAGTTGACGGTGACGCGAACCGTCGGCCCGTGGCCCGCGGCCCGGAGCATCACGGCATCCCGCTTTCTCTCAAACGACCACGACGAGCCTACGTTTCATTATCGCGCACCCAACGGCCTCGACGCCGACGCATCACCGCACCGCCGCCCCCACCCGTCCGCACTTCCCTCTAAACCCGTCACGCACCTCTGCATGACGACCGCCCCGCCCTTTCGACGCAAGCACCCCGGACTGCACACCCCCATCGACGTCCCGCACCCAACCCGCCCACCGCGCCGCATTACCGCACATCGCCCGCACCGGACCGCACCTCCTCTCAAATCCAGCACCCGCCCTTCGCGCGCCCCACTCCCGCCCTTTCGCAAACCACCCAGCTGCCCACCGTAGCTCCTACCGCCCGGCGCCTCCCGCTCTTCCCGAACGCCGCCCTCCCGTGCTGATGTCAAGACGAGCTCGAGGGCGACAACCCCTCCCCGAAACTGCCTCTCCCGCTCGTTGCCGCCCCCGACAGTCTCCCAGGACGCCCTCTCGCCGCCCTCGCGTCCCCACCTCCCTAGCGTCAGCCTTCAGCCGGTATCGATGTCCGCAGCCGCCGTTATCCGCCGCCCACCCCGCCCCGTCTTTTGTAGTGGCGTCGCACGTTAACGCGGATGCACACAGCTCCCTTTGTCCCGCCCACTCGCACCTCCACACACAACACGCCCCGCGCCGAATCCAACCATGGATCGGGATATTCAGATAGACGATCCCGGTGCGTTCCTTCGCGCTCCCTACCGCACCACTCCCTCCCTCCCTACATTATAACCCTCTTCATACATGCTCCCCCACGCCGTATCAACGCCGCCGAGCGCTTGCGTTGCGCCTTCGCGGGCCGACATTGAATTCCACGAGCATCTCAACGTCTCCCTCCTCCCTTCGCGCGGCTGCTGCTGCAGTCGAGCACGGTCTGTGGCTCGTCATTTGACGCCTTCACAGCGTGCTCGTCTCGACATGCATGCCGTCCCATCCATCTTCCCATATACCAACCCAAAACTCCGCACCCCACCGTTCACTCCGTCCACCCCCTTTCCCTTTCATCATGCTACTGTTCTGGGAACACCGGCGTACTAATCTCCGCCCCGCGCGCGCCTGCAGCGGATGTCCTGCAATCGGATAGCGCACCGCGGGCTTCGAGACAATGAAATTTGTGTTCTCCATCCCGCTGTATGTTCTTGACCTGATATCAAGCTAATTTCGCTTCCAGGAAGGTTGAGTTTCCTCATGCATTACAATTGTATCTACTGACACCGCGTTCCCATATTTACAGGTTATCGTTGATCATCGGCAGCCCAGGCGCCCGTTTACATCCGTCGCACGACGTCGAAGCCCTCACCATAGTGGCAACCGAGGCCCCTAATACTTCGCTACAGTTCTTCGAGCATCTGCACACAGGAGGCGTGGCTTGCGGCCGAGGCCAGGGCGGAAGACGCATTTCCCATACCTGTTCCTTTACTCACCACTCATTTTGTCGTTTCCAATTAACTCACGATACTAAAACTCTCTTCCCAGAAAAATGACTGCCTTCGTTCCAATCGTGTGCGAGGCCGAAGGCAACACTTATCGATAATATTCCAGGGCAGGCGTAAGGAAGTAGGATTCCCGTACACGATTGATTGTTAACCTGCAATGTTTTGCACGAAATCTCGACATCTTGACTCCGCAGATTAGGTTTAAAAAACCGATATGCTTACACGTTCCTTGATAACAGATGAATTGAGGACGAGATTCACAAGGAGGTGGTAGGTTCAACGATTGAGTGCGAAGTGAGTCGATTGAGATGATAGGCAGAGAAACCGTGGGGTTGGGACCAAAATCAATAGTCCTCAGGTATCAATTACCGCAATGTCGAGTCCAGGTACGTTGTATCCTTCAGTCCTTCAGCAATTCTTATGGCGCGCGACTGCTTTCAACGCCGTTGAGCCAATTTATTCTGATGCTTACAATCTGGTGGTCCCGTTCGTTCCATGTACATGTCCTTGTCTTCCCAATGATACTCATTCCCAGATTGAGTGCATACTTCAATGTCAACAGGAATCCCGGTTTCAACTTCAACGTCAAATCTTGCATGTACTCAGGCTTGACGGCGCACTTTTCCACATCAATGCTTCGAGGTTCAACTTAGCTAACCATCGAGTTCGAGTGCCTTTTTTGGTCTCAACGCCTAAATAACGGGTATCCTTTTACCGTATAGTCGATTAAAACCATAGGCTGACGTCTAACGTCACAGGACTCGACTTTGCACTTTTTTTCCCCGAGTGAGTACTTAGATTGTTTAATTTCAAGCGATGGGGCCTATTTGATTGACTGGAAAGAATACCCTTATAACACTCCTCTCACTTTCCCAGGACATTCCTTTGACTTCCCTGGAGAATTTGGGCCCATCCGCTCCTCCCCCATCGCAGCTAACACCGTTGACGGCGACGGAGATCGCTCGGGCCCGCGGCCCGGTACACCACGTCATCCCGCTTTCTTCGCAACAACCACCAAACAACCACCGCGACGAGCCCAACCCACCCGACCACACCACCCAACCCCACCCGTTCGGTAGCCCGCACCGAACGCACCTCGCCGCCGCGTCCCACACCCTACCCTCATCTAACCCCACCTTCTTCGTTGCTCAAAATCTGGCCCGACACTTCTGCCCGTCGACCGCACCCCGCCTCTCGACGTGTACGCACCCCCTTGACACGCCACACCCGCCTTACCAATTCACGTCTCCACGGTCCCCCGCCCTCCCGAACGCTGCCGTCACGCGCTGACGCCAAGACGACCTCGACAGCAACAATCCTCCCCCAGGCTGCCTGTACCGCCTGTTGCCGCTGGCAGTCTCCGACTTGGCCCCGGTACCCACCCTCGCGTGCCCCACGTCCCCAATATCAGCCTACCGGCGGTATCGGCGCCCGCAGCCGCTGTTACCATCGCCGCCGCCCCGCCCTTGCCCGTCGCGCCCAACGCCGCCCTTCCCTTTCGCCCGCGAATCCGGCGCACCCGACACGGCCTTCCCCTCCCATGACGCACCCTTAAGATTGCTAAGAAACGACTGCGGCGAGAGGGAATGGTGGATTAGCATGGGATTGCATGGGTTATTACGGTGCGTACCTGCGACATCTTCGCCGCGCTCCCACGACATTTTCTCCCTCCCCCAATCTTTCCGCCTTCTTCCCCCACCTTCTTACACCCCATATCAACGCCGCCGACCGCCTTCGCGGGACGATATTGAGTTCCGTGAGGATTTCAACATTACTTTCCAACTTCTGACGGATATGAACGGTGAGACTTCCCGTAAAATACTATTGTACTTTCTCATGCTGACTGCGTATAGCTATAGGCCCTCGACGGATCACGCGCACCTCGTCCGTCCAGAATTTATTTCGGGCGTACAGGCGCCCGGATTTTCAGGCACGTCGCACGACATCGCGCGCACACTCGGATCGCGGCCAGAGGATATGAACGCGGCGTGCGCTGCCAGGATGTTTCGTCGGTGGCGGAGAAGAGAGGCTATCGACGCGTGCGTCAATAGCCGATTCGTCGGAAGCGCGGTGAGCACCGGGACGGCAGAGTTGCCTATTTCACGTCCCCTTTCGTCGTTTACTCCAGACTGACCTTGCTAGTTAATATTTGTATGCACGGTAAGTGCATGTTAACCGTTGTTTCCCGGAACGTGAACGAGCCTAGAATCAATTACCGCTTAAAAAAATAATGGGCGCCGAATGCTCGGGCAATTTTCGCAGTTATCGGTGAGCAACGCGGTGCCCATTGTTTATCACCAATCCCCACGGTAAAAATTGAGCCAACGGTTTTGTTGTCCACGCTCAAACGCAATCACTATTCAGTGAGGTACTGGGCTCCCGATATCTCCGCGAAGACCCTGGTGCGCCTCAAGTTAATTCCACTTCCTGCGTATGTTGCCTCGGAATTCCCAAGTCCTACACATGCTTCTGTATCACCTCTCACGTCGCAAGACGGGTAACCTTGGATGGATCAAATTTGATCAGGTGTGTTATAGTTGTACTTCTTTCAGTAGCACTGTTGAGCCGAACTCTGCAGTTTGCGGCCTCAGGCCAAAAAGCCGGGGCTTTCTCAGCCTGCAAGCCGGGCCAAAGCCGGCCGAAACGTCGGCCTGAGGGGGCCTAGGGGGCCTAGGGCCCGGCCTGCCATTTCTTCAAGCCGAAGCCGGGCCTGAAAAATTCCGGCTTTTATAGGTCAGTCCAAGGCCATTTGGAGGACTTAACAATCATTCATATAGGTGGTTTTTCTACCGCTAGTGTGAATAATATCCAATTCCGAACTCGGCTCACTCACAAAGTCGACGACAGTTCAAATGATGGCATCATCAAAACTTTGGCGTCGCGCATAGACTTCCAGGAGCGGTTAAAATGCAACCAAAAGCATAAATTTATTGTCCAAGGACTGTTGTAAGCCCACAGAACTGTATTCAAGTACTTAGTACTCACCGAACAGCAGTTTGGGAAATTTCACCCAAAGCCCCGGCTTAAGCCAAAGCCAGGCCAAGCCAGGCCGGGCCTGAGGGCGGTGGCCTGGCCTGGGATTTTTGAAAGCCAAAGCCCCCAAAAGTGGGCCAAAGCCCCGGCTTTCAGGCCAAGCCGAGGCCGGAACATCACTAATGTGGGGGACATGTTCGGTGATAAACTGTATCACTTCTAGTCTACCCCAGTCAGACTCCACAAATAACAATAATAGTCGATAATGTCTATCTAGAAGTTCCGGTGCTTTCTCATTCAAATCGACAAAGGGGGTGACACGTGACTGGTTGAATTCCACAATTCGACAGCCGTCGAAAAACCTGGAAATTTCGGCATTCGAGTCGAAAGTTTGGCCTTTTTCTCCAGTTTTTGAGCGGTTTTTTGGCCTGCGTGACCACCTGGAGGCTCGACAGAGGCTCGGGTGACGCGTGACCACGACAACAAAGGTGCGTGACGCGTGACCGTCGATCTGAATGAGAATTGAACTTCAGGACTACCTTCGAAGCAGATTGCAGTAATCACGATCGATCTGCCAACATTTAACAAACACACCAATCATTGACTCTGATTGCTCGGCCGACGGCAGAACATGAGTTAAACCGTGGGAACCTTTATTGACGGCATGATCGGGCACTTCGGTCATAAACCGGACTAAGCAAACACCCATCTCTGCATTCAGGGATACTGGCTTGCCGGTTATGCCGTTGCGTTGTGTCCCGGAAGACGGATGTGGAGTATGAGAATAAGCAGCCGTGTTGAAGCAAAGATGCCGAGATTAGCCCCTCGAAGTAGGTCAAACTGGGGGCAGCTTAGTAGTATTGAAAAGGAGCACAATAGGCAACGCACAAAATGTTCTGATGGCGGTGGTCCCTCCTCTCCTCTGCTGCACTGTGGATAATCTGGGTGACTTTTATTGGCTCGTCAAACTATGTCGCTGGAGCATCTCCAGCGGAACCAAATTCTCAATGACATCGTGATACTGGTTGTCGTTGAGCTTATTATGGCATGCCGGGGATGCAGAAAGATTACACCAGTAAGTCGAACCAACAATATTCTCCACCAACCGAATGGCGGACGCGGAACCCCGTTCCGAACACTCGGCCTTGTTCAAATTGTCTGACAGTTAGACGGAATTATATCTTGGGTGGTAAATACTTAGGTAGCCCTTATTCGGCAGCCATCAATGGGCAGAGATACACCCGGCCAGTTGATCCGTCTATTGAAGTTGTTCGTGCCGCTGTGTCCGAGACACAACACCCACGCAAGACAAACCTTTTGTTATGACTTGTAACAGTGTGCAATTAATCTAAAGCCATTTCCTGGGTACCGGAAAACAAGTTAAACAACTCAGAGAAGCCGGGTGTGCCGATCCAGAAGGGATTTCTGCCTCCGATAACACACAACACTTGGATGGGGCTTCCAAAGAAAACGGGGTTCTCGTTAGAATCATCCGATAGTGTCCTTTCCGTACAGCGCGCTCGTGGTGGGAGTATAAGCATGCCACATCGCATTCCAGATCTGCTGCGGTTGCGAGCAGGTCTGACATTTTTCGCAAGAAATGCGGTCAGCATGCTGCAGCCAAAGGAGTGAGGGGTGCACGTACCCAGATGACCAGAGCTCTCAAAATATCCAACTCATCGTGATCGGCACCCCCCCATGTCAGGCCCACCATAAAAATCGTCTCTCCGAGCAAAATTCCGAAAAACCAGCTGTCGCCATCACAGAGAACGAAGGGGAACGGCGTCGTGAGATTCCCGTAACGTGCTTTACAACTGCATAGCAACCGTTTGAACCGCAGTCAGTAACCAGTAATGATGAGACATGCTTTACGGGAGTACCCACAGCACCAATGACTCGCCGATGACTTGCCTCAACGTCTGATGATAATTGCTTGAGATGGTGACGATGCTGACCTTGGCCTCAATTGGGCAGACTGTATGATTAGTGCCTTGGATTGCTGCTTGAAGATGGCTAGGAAGCGGATCCTCAGCACCGTGTTGTTCCACTAAGTTACACATATGATGATGCGTGAGATTATATTCCAGTCGACAAGAAGGTTAACTTACAAAGGTTTCTTACAACGAGCTTGCTGTTCAGACCGGTCACGACGTAGTCGATCGGTCCACACAGAAGACAGGTCTTATCCTCGACGACAAAGGTCACTCCTTTGTTGGGCTTAGTGGACAAGTTGATCTCTTCGCCGTTCAGGACGAGGAAATCCCATGCCGTTTCGGCCAATGCGACAGCCGCAGAAAGGACGGCATCGACGACGGTCCGTCGGGTCATTTCCTATCATGAGAAGCTCTGGCAATAATTCGGCAAAGAGAAATTAGATAGCTTACAGATTCATTGAATGTCATTGAGTGAGTCTTTCCCTTCGATAAATCGGTTTGAAGTTTCTGCAAGACTTCATTCGGCACGGCCAACTGTTGCATCGCTGGAGGCTGACTATCCAGGATGGCCTGAATGATGTTGGTCCCCTTATGATCAAGCTCTATCCCTCGGAAGCAGCGCGAGGGAACGCTGTACAGGTTGAATGGACCAAGAGCCTTCATATCTGCTTCGGTGAGCTTGGAAAGTGATTTCATCTGTAGGTTCTGTGAGTGACGTTTAGTCGGATCGAGTGGTCGGCCAGGCATACCTCTGGAGGAGGCTGCGTCTTATCCCAGGGTTCAAATTGGCCAAGGAGATTGAAGATGGGATTCTTCGTGTGGTTCAAGACTTGGATGTACTTCAGGAGGCCTGGTGTAGCAGCGTTCTCCATAAGTTATGAGCTGAAAGTAAATCAAGAGGGAGGGGTATAGAGGCTTGATGGGCGTACAAGGCGGTACAGAAGTGCTTTTATATCTAGTCTTGTCACCCCGTTGATGCCAACTTGGTTGCAGGGATGCTCGCCGCCCTAGCGAACGTGCTTGGGGATGTGAAATCACCTGTGCCCCTGATAATTACAATGACAGTCGCGTCTGTCAAATGTGCGATACTCGCACAGCAGCGCGAGATCCGATATCACCTGTTACCGTGCGCCCATTGAATGCCAGCCAGGAACATTATGGCTGCCGTATAATCATTATATATAGGCAGCATCATTGGCCAACCCGGCAGCATGAATGTTTACCACTATCGGTGGAGTCTCAGATCCGCTACGTCGCTTTGTGATGTCAACAGATCAGCAAAAGAAATGTGTACAAAGGCGGATTACACCGAGTAAGGTGCTCACGAACGCAGTAGCGATTTTCAGAACAGGATAAAGCCAAGCAAGCTCGGTTAAATATTTGTATCGCTGGGGATAAGTATCGGAGGAAGGAAGAGAAGACAATGGACGAAGATCTGTGAACGCAAGCAAGGAGACTTGATCGAAAAATGTGACGCTGTACTTCCCGAGTCGTGAGCACGACAAGAATGAGCCTCGTACGAGTCCATCCCCACGTCCGAGTTGCAGTTACGTACATCTACCTGGATTGAAACGCGTCAAGGACCGAGCAGGTGAGAGACACGTACTGAGTCGGTAGGTAGGTAGCCTCAAAACACAGCACTCGGGATCTCTCTTGGCACATACTATTGAGCCGGGTGTCGTACTTGAATCAGGTACGAATAATGTGTCGTATCTATACTCGGAGTGTCGAACTCATCAGGAAAATCCCAAATTACTATGAGCCACTATGAGCTGCTACATAGACCCAGATAGACACCATAGACCTTATAGACAACTGCTATAGCGTCTATGTGTGTCTATGGATGTCTATAAAGCAGGCTATAGACACCATAGTGATTTGGATTTTTCCTGATGCTTGAGGACTACTGCTTTCGTTATATACCCGAAGCGACGCGGAATGTCTCAGAATTAGGACCAAATGCTCTCGACAGCCTGAGTTTCTGACTGCCAGGCACAAACACAACACGCGTAGCATGGCATGTAGAATGTACCTGGGACACGTCTGGCTCTCGTGGGCTTCAACGGTCCCAGGGTTAGGTTAGGGCCATAAAAGTATTTCCAGGAGCAGCAATGGCGCCGAACGGAGGGTTCTCCGAGACAAAGGTGTCAAATCGCTCGCGTTGCAGGTCGACAGCAACGCTCAGACGTGGCTTATACCCGGATTCAGAAAGGGGGGCATCGCTCCAGGGTGATATAAACGGGCTGAGCAAACGAAGGAGAGGGCACACGGCCGGGCGTGAGGTCGGAGGATTGAGACAGGAGATACTGCGATTGATGGCGCTGGGTTAGGTTAGGTTAGGGTTGGGTTAGGGGGGTAGTATTTCAATACACTCAAGAGAGCTTGTTGGACAGGACAACAGGGAGATGGGGAATCCATCAACCAACCTGTTTCGCTTATAAGCTCTTCAGGTCCTGCTTACTCATTCTGATTTGCCATGCTCACTAAGCTTTTACTCATCAGCTCACTAATGCTCAATAATCATCCTTATCAATCATGCTTTAAATCTCTCAATAAGCGCCAAGCCCTTACTCATCATCAGTCAGCCCGATCTTAATCAGTCAGCTGCTCAGATGTGTATCAGGGCCTATCTTACTCAGGATAGCATGATCCATAACTCAGGTTTCACACGCTTAAGGGTGAGAACATACCTGAGGATGTCCTAGAAATGTCAGTATTCTAACCTGTTAGTATCTGACGTACATCGAGCTACGCGTCCTACGCGCACTTACGCGCGCTCATATTTTGTTCGCATCTTTTCATCATATCTCTCACTGGTTCTTCCTTACGACGAACTGCGTGAGAGGTAAGACTCTATTCTCGTTATACCAGACCATCACTTATTTACCTAACCTACAGCTTGTACTGACTATTGTCAGGTAAATAATATATTCACTGGTTCTTCCTTACGACGAACTGCGTGAGAGCTTGTACTGACTATTGTCAGATCTCCGCAGTTCACAGGTTATAGGGCCCTGACGCGCTATCCGCGCATACCAGTCAACCCACAGCATTGTGCCTACCAGGACTAACGACCTCGGCTCACAATGTCTACTACGGCCTCGAAATTCCAGTCTTTCGATACATTGGTGTACGCCACCAAGACGGAGCCGGATTCATGGCCTAATTGGTTTGCTCAATGCAAATCGGCTCTTGTCCTCATTGGATACTTCAAGTACATCACTCTGCGTGGTATAACTGTCCCTCCCGAGAAAATCGACGATGGTAGTGGATCCAATCCCCCAGTTCTCATCGATAACCCGGCCTGGGACCCATGGGTCGAGATGAATGACCTCGTCCTCTCGTGCATCCGATTGCGTATCGGGACTGTTGACCAGAGGCTCATTCGCGACGATGAAATCGCCCACGTTGCATGGAAGAAACTCAAGAACGCACATCTTCCTTCTGGCGCTCTTTCGCAAGTGACCCTCCTCCAGCAGGCTCTTGAAATCCGCTACACTCGTGACATTCCGCTCAAGGATACCAGCGATAAACTGCAGACAATAATCGATCAGTTCTTTGCAATCCGACCTCCAACACCCGACGAGTGGACTTCGATCCTCTACCTCAACGCGATGGACGGTCCGGAATTTGCCAACGCACGTTCTGCTCTCGATACACTGCTCAGCGCCGGTACTATCACTTCCACCACCATCATCACGCGCATAAACCACGAGCAAATTCGCATCGACAAAGAGAATGCCGATACTGCAGCGGGGGAAGCTTCTTATGCCGCCTATTCCAAGAGGTTCGCGGCAGAGTCCTCATCACAGCCCGAGTACCGTAATGGGAAAGGCCCTTGTGCGAATCCACAATGCAAGGGCACGGCAAAGCAATACCACGATTGGGACCATTGCTTTGCGCCTGGTGGTCGTTCCCAGCGCTCTGAGCGCCCCGAGATGGTCAAAACTCGTGGGAAGGCAGGACGTGGGGGTAAAGGCAAGGCCAAGGATAAGGCCAAGCCGGCGGTGGACAGCAGCGACGACGACTCCGGCGACCGCTCATTCATTGCAGAAGTTGTTGAGACGTTGTCCGTGGATTGGGCAACGGGATCACATGCCGTGACGCCTGCGGAACCGCTTTCCGCGAAGGATCAAGCCCTGCTTGCGCTGGCGAAGCTTATCATCTACCTGGATACAGGCGCCACGAGCTCTATCTGCCCGTTCCTCAAATACTTCACTAAACTCGAGCCGTGCAATCGCAAAGTCTCTGGAGTTGGCGGGTCTTCAATCAAGGCGGTCGGCATAGGAGAAGTCCGCATTCGTTTGGGGAAAAGTCGTCACCTTACTCTGAAAAATGTACTCTATTGTCCTCAGGCGATGATCACCCTCATTTCGGTAGGGAGGGTCTGCGATGACGGCCATCATGCGCTGGTTACCAGCGACGGTTGCGCCATAAAACAAATCTCTGGCAAAGTCGTCGCCACAGGCTCTCGCCGCGAAACGGGTCTATACACCCTCAATTGCGAGACACCCATATTCACCTCTCGTCCATCATCCACTACGGATACCTCCATCATCTCCGAGATCGTCACCGCTGCCAATACCACTATGGCAAATATTGCCTATAAGGCTGCGGCCACACTCGAAACATGGCACGGGCGCCTCATGCACACGAACATGCCAACCATCATGGACATGGCCCGCGGAACAGCCGTAACCGGTATGGACGCCGACCTCTCCCACCTACCTCCACGGTGTGCTGACTGCATCCTTGGCAAACAGAAAAAGAAACCTGTTGCGAAGAGGCGGAGGGGCCCGAGGTCCACAAGAAAGCTGGGCAAGGTCTTCGCTGATTTGGCGGGACCACAAGCAGTGGCTGCTCGAGGCGGATATTTGTACACTCTGCAATTAATCGATGATTGTACGCACCATCAATGGACAATTCTTCTCAAGAAGAAGTCCGACGCAGAGCAGAAGTTCCGTGAATGGAAAGCTGTTGCTGAAGCAGAGTGCGGCGAGAAACTCGGCATCATACGCGTGGATATGGGGGGAGAGTTTGACTCAGACGGATTTATTTCCTACCTACGTCTACATGGTACGAAGAAAGAAACCTCAGCTCCATACTCCTCCGCGCAGATGGGGCTCATCGAACGAACCCATCACACCCTCATGAGCCGTGTATTAGCCACGCTCTCAGCCGCCAAACTTCCTCGTAATATGTGGGGTGTGTTAATGCTGACCAGTACACATATCAAAAACCGCACACTCACCAACGCGTTTCGACGCCCCGATCAAACCCCCATCGAGAGGTGGACGGACAAGAAGCCCGACTTGTCTCATCTTCGGGAAATAGGTTGTAGAGCGTTCGTGCTCAAATTACCCAAGAACAGCAATCCAAAAGTCTTCAATCGCTCTATTGAGTGTGTCATGGTCGGCTATTCTGTTTCAGATCGCGAGACACTACCTCTGCTATGACAGGAAAACCAAGCGCATCCACGTAACAAGGAATGTCGAATTTATCGAGTCCCACGATACAATTCCTCGCCCGCTGTCAGCAGCCCAAACAGTGCGGAAAGGTCCTGCAGATCTAACCCCAGCGGAAGCTACAGCGCCTGTTCATCCAGTTGCTGCTATGCCACGTGCGGCGACACCGGGTTTGCAGCCTGAGGAGGAGTTAGAGAGCGAAGATGAGCAGGAACCAGACGCACCTGCCGTCGCTCCACCGCAAGGTCGTCCAGCGCGCACACGGCGGCTGCGCGGTGACGACGGGGCCTTCCCTGATGTCCGCAAAGACGCCGCTGTTGCCGATGCTCGTGGCGCAGAGACGCGCGCGAGGGAACGGCGTGCGGAAGCGAAATTGCAAAAAGCGACCGTGGAGGATGCGGCCGACGATGACGACCCCGACGCAGCGGTCCCGGAGCCGCCCACACTCCTCGCCGACAGCGACGAGTACGAGTACTGGGCGTTCAAGGCAACTGTGTCAGATGACGAGCCCAAAACATGGAAACAGGCACAGAACTCACCTTTTGCTGCCGAGTGGCGCAAAGCGTACCAAGCCGAGCTCGATTCTATCAAGCTTCACGGCGTGTACGAGCTTGTCCCCCTGAATCCGTCCCTGCAGGCCGCAGAATCATACGGTCTCGTCCTATCTTCAAAATCAAGCGAGGCAGCGACGGAGATATTCTCAAGTTCAAGGCGCGCCTGGTGTCCATGGGCTATGCTCAGATTGAAGGACTCGATTACAAAGAGACCTACGCACCGACTTCCCGTTTCGAATCATTCCGTATGGTCCTACACGCCGGAGCCACTCTTGACTACGAGATAGACCATGTCGACGTCAAGACCGCTTTCCACAACGGGCTGCTTGAGGAGGAGATTTGGCAGGCACAGCCTAAGGGGTTTGAGGTCCCGGGGAAGGAAGGATGGGTGTGGAAGCTCAAGCGGGGGATGTATGGCCTGAAACAAGGCAGTCGATCTTGGAATCGCCGCCTCAATACCGCCATGATTTCCCTCGGTTTCAAGCGCGTATCTGTCGAGCATAGTGTGTATTCAAGGCGCAGGAAGGGGAAGACAACATTGGCTGCAGTCCACGTTGACGACCTTTGCGTTGCGGCGAGCACCAAGGAGGAGATGAAGAAATTCAAGGCGGAGCTCCGAGGACACTTCGAGATCACGGATCTCGGGCCTGTCAAATGGATCCTGGGAATCCGAGTGACGCGCGATCGACAAGCCCGCACAATTTCCCTCGACCAACAGAGCTACATCGAGAAAATGGCCGCTCGTTTTGGACTCGAAAATGCCCATCCCGTTCGCACTCCTATGGTCCACGGTGAACCTCTTTCCCATTCCATGTCTCCCTCCACTTCTGCTGCAAAAGCTCGCATGACCGGCATCCCCTATCGAGAACTTGTCGGATCGTTGATGTACGCGAACGTCGCGACTCGCGCAGACATCGCGCACGCTGTCGGAATTGTGAGCCAATTCTGCCAAAACCCTGGAGAGCTCCACTGGCAGGCTGGGAAGCGCATCTTGCGCTACCTTATTGGTACAAAACACTTTGTCCTTGTGCTCGGAGGTTCTCTCCCTATTCGACTCTCCGGCTACACCGATTCCAATTACGCGCCGCCTGGTGATTTAGACAAGCGCAAGTCAACATCTGGGTACTGCATGTCCCTCGGAGGAGGAGTCATCTCTTGGAGTTCCAAGCGCCAAAGTACTGTGGCTACCTCAAGCACTGAGGCTGAGTACATGGCCTGCTGCCATGCTGCAAAAGAAGCCGTCTGGCTTCGTATGCTCCTGCATGCCGTCGGACACACGCAACACGGAGCCACGGACATACGCTGCGACAACCAGGGGGCGTTAATCCTTACCGCAGACCCCTCGTTCCACTCACGCGCCAAGCACATTGACGTGCAGTATCACTTCTCGCGTGACCGTGTCGAACGCGGTGAATTGACGTTCACTTACGTCCACACTTCAGAAAACATGGCCGACATCTTCACGAAGCCATTGCCGGAGCCTTTGTTCAAGAAATTCCGAACGATGCTGGGCATCGTTGGTTGACTGGACGCGTTTAGCACGCTGAGGTGGAGTGTTAGTATCTGACGTACATCGAGCTACGCGTCCTACGCGCACTTACGCGCGCTCATATTTTGTTCGCATCTTTTCATCATATCTCTCACTGGTTCTTCCTTACGACGAACTGCGTGAGAGGTAAGACTCTATTCTCGTTATACCAGACCATCACTTATTTACCTAACCTACAGCTTGTACTGACTATTGTCAGGTAAATAATATATTCACTGGTTCTTCCTTACGACGAACTGCGTGAGAGCTTGTACTGACTATTGTCAGATCTCCGCAGTTCACATAACCCTAGTCAAAAAGACTTCACCTGAACAAGCTAGAACGTGCTAGGGTTAGCGGTTCGGGTTAGGGTTAGGGTGAGGGTTAGCTGAACAAATCAATGTCAGGATCATCAAGGACACTCCGATTAAGGAGTAGTACTCACGGTTAGGGCTTACGTTAGGGTTAAGGGTTTCCCTAGAAGTGCTCGGTTAATACCGTCTGCGGAGAAGGCAGAAATCGTGGTACGTACAAGATGCATTAGTACATGTTTGAAGGAACTTGCTTGTCCCGCATGGGCATACCGGCTGTGCCAGAACCTCAGGCAACCTACGGGTATTAGCCGTTAGTACATCGAGAGGTTGCTTCCGTCGTTAGACAGGAGCGTCTGGTCACAAGCTTTAGGACCTGTGCGGTGAGAGGGATATAGACAAAGCTAAATCCCGGCATTATAGATATGAATAAACGGATCTTCAGTGTCGGAATTGGACGACTCAGAGTCGTCAATGTCCATCATGTTCTGATCCGGATCTGTAGCATCATTATCCAGCGAGGTGATTACCGTCTTTTTCCAAAGACTGGTTAAGTCGAATAGGTTCCTAGTGCGTTTGCGACTAACAATCATTCGTCTGTTGAGGAGATTGATTTTCCTTACATCCGGCATGAGTGACTGGCCATCTATCGTGTGAACGAGAGTGCTGGACGACTCGAACAACGACGTTAAATCGCCGGTGTCATTGCTGAACTTGGGGTAGCGGATGCTGAAAGCACCCGACTCGGCAGCGGTAATCCACTGCCGCCAAAATCCAAGGACGGTATCACCGAGTTCCTTTGCGGAAAAGTAATTCCATGCCGAGTTAAATTGAGATTTCAGTACAAGAACTTCTTCCGGGGTGCTGGGCGAGTTATTGCTAACCGCCAGGCGTTTATTCCACCGTTCCGTAAAGTTATCTGAAACCCATTTGTTAACTAGGTCTTGCGGGTAACCACGCTTTACATAGAGAGCAACAAGGCTCTTCACTGCGTCAATGTAGTGAGAATTAAGACTACACAGCGTGGCTAACCGGGACATTTCACCGATGAAGGTACCCCGCTTGACATCAAGGGGGTGGTGAGATATCCAAGGATTTCTTTCCTGGTGTGAACGCGACTTGCGGTACGGCATGTGTTGCAGCTTACCGTGTTCATCACAGTAAAGCGTCATGTCGAGGAAGACTTGATAGTGAGGGGACGCGTTCCACTCGATCGTGCAACCATAGTAATATGTCCCCCATTCCCCGTTGAGCCAATTGAAAAGATTCTGACCATATATTCTGATGATTCGATTTCCGCGCCGTAATTCGGGGCATTTAGGTCTACTTCTGACCGCCTTTGAATGTGCACACCCCGGGATACCACGGGCAACGAGTGTTTCACAAAAAAACCGGCGGGGGGGAGCCCGAAAACCCCGGTGCTGAATTTTTGAGGTCGGCGACAACATTGGTTTTTGCTCTAAAAACAAGGTTCCGATCCGTTTTTCAAAATTCTGAGTAAGCCAATCTGTTTCTAGCACTCGGGAAGGATGTTCCACCGATTTTCAAGTTTATACCTTGAAAAGTGGTAAAGATACCATTCTGGGATATTGTCGGATGGGAAGTTCCCGCAATTCAACATGCCATGCCTGTTGTTCTACGAAAATACAGACTCTAATTCCAGATTGGGACCTCATCTGAATCGCCTTATTCTGACCTTTCAGAATCTATCACTCTCAGATTTTTAGTTCGCATAATCATCGTCGAATGTATTTCTTAACACCCGAAACGGTCCGATATTTCGCGCTTTGACCGGTTTTGATGGGAAGACCGCACCCGCACCTTCTCCTCTGCTATTTTCGATGACATCGCCGGTTTTTCTCCTCTTTTGAGTGCGTTGGGCCCGACTCTGCTAAATTCCCCTTGCTCAGCACCTCCGCACCTACACACGGCGCCGGCGCCGCACTCGGCATGACAACGCTGAATAAAGCCGACACATCACACGCGACATCACCGCACCACACGCCTCTTCCCGCACGACCACCTCGACCACGGCACCTCCCTCGACCACACCCACCCGCACCCCGCCGTCAACGGCACCCACCTACCGCACCTCGACGCCGCTGCGCCGCCGCACCCCGCCCACGCCGGACCGCGCTCCCCGCCACATCCCGCCGCACCCGCCGCACACCGCTGCACGACGCCCGCACCCGCCTGTCGACCTACGCACCCCGGGACCGCACCCCGCCGTCAACGCCACGCACCTAATCCACCCGCCCTGCCGCGTCACCGCGCTCTGCCCGCACCTTGGCCGCACCGGACCACACCTCCCTTGCAGCCAGCACCAACGTCGCCCTGCGCGCCCTTACGTCCCACTCCCGCGTCACACCCAGCTTCCCACCCATCCACACGGCCCGCCCTCTTCCTGTCCCTCCCGAAGCCCGCGATTACGCGCTGACGTCAAGACGCGCACGAGGGCGACAATCCTTCCCTCAAACCGCCTATCCCTCTCGTTGCCGCCCCCGCGCGTCTCCCAGGACGCGCTTTCGCCGTACCCGCGTCCCCCACCTCCCTACCGTCAGCCTCCAGCCGGTGTCGATGCCCGCAGGCGCCGGTATCCGTCCACGGCCGCTGCCCCGCGCGCGCGCTAGCCGCCAATCGTTTTCACCCCACCCTGGCGACTACGCTCCCCACACCCCCGATGCCCCCCACGCCCCCGTATACTACCGCGTTTTCCCGTTACGCCCCCGCCCGCGCTGTATGCAGGGAGATCTGGAACAGTATCGAAGGGGACATAATCTGGTGCGTACGTGTCCTTCGTGTTCGTTCCCTTGCCCCTTCTTTCTCCCTTCTTTCTCCATTGCCCCCACGGCCCCGCTCCTCCTCCGCGCGCCGCCGTCGATATCCACGCTGGCGACGCACCGCGGTATCCCGCGCCAGGGACGATATTGAGTTTCGCAAGGACCTCAATATCGTCTCTGCGTTATTTATTTCAGCGCGCTGCTGCGGGAGTCGAGCACGGTCCACGGCGTGTCAATCGACACCTCGCCGCCTGCTCGTCTCTATGCATGCAGGCCGCGCGTTCGCGGGCGAGCGAGCCTCCTACCCCATCCACCTGCACCATTTCCCCGCGCCACCCTCTTTAATGTACCCCATCACCCCTTTCGCCCCCTTCCCTCCTGTGATACCACCCCTCTGTAAACAGCTGAGCGACGTGCCAATCCCCGCTTTGCGCACACCTACACTCAATGCCTCGGCAATACCGAGAACCAACGGTGAAGCACATAGGGCGGCGACCACGGCGGGCTTCCAAACAGCTCACCCTGTGACGTTAATTCCTTCCTCCCACCGTACGTTCGTTCTTTTCTCGTCCGTTCTTCCCCGCTGATTTCCTTTTCAGTAAAGTGCAAATTTGTCGATCGCGAAGCTCGACACTATCGCTGTGAAAATCCATGACGCGGCGAGGGATTAATGCGCGCTTCCGCGCTCTACTGGCCCGTTCGTGCTGGGTGCGAAGGGTGAGTTTTATTACACATTTTGGTCGCATTTTCTGAGTGACCGTCTTCTTCTTGGCAGAAGTGGAGATCCCTCCCATCTCTCGTTCATTCACGTCGCAAACTTCACCTCAAGCATCTCCGCCAACCCTTTTACCGCAGTCTGGAGCTCCGCCGCAGCAACGTCGCGTACGGCTTGTGGAGGACGACCGCTATCGCCGCCGCGGATGCTCCTGCCCGGCGCGCGTACAGCTCTCGCGGGGGGTGGTATTCACGAGTCGGTGGTGGCTGGCTGCGCACACGCGGCGGAGGCTGGAGGTGGTGCCCGCGGGCGCACATATTTATTTGCCTCCACCGTCGTCTAAATCCCTTTTGGTATTTGTAAGTATATATTCCGTTCAATATTATCTCCAGAGTTGAATACCCCACTTTGAATGAACTGGTGCCCAGGCAATAATGCGCGCGATTATGGTAAGTGCCCATGTCTCCTTTCAATTCCTCGGAGCTTGGTCCAACGTCGGGATATACCAACATCAACGCCTCACTCAGATCCGTTATACTAAACTTCTACCTGGGGTACGCCCGTTCCTTTAGTGTGCCATTCTTCCTCCCAATTCGTTGGTCCAAGTGAGTCTGATCGCTTCTTTTTAAGCGATCCACTTGGAATCACCAGCAGAGAACACGGTTTCCTTTCCACGTCAAAAAAATTGTAAGTACTCAGACTTCAGCGCTGCGGTCCCTCTCATCAAGCACCCCGGTGTCCTTCTGGTGCGTCAATATTTCCTCGCATATTTGTTGAATTCTGAAAGAGAACGTTCTCAGACTATCCTGGAGACATATAGTTAGCGAAGTGAGCCACGTGAATACACAATTGAAACAATGACTCCAAATATCCTCTTCTTTTTTGTCTTATCGTTTGTTTGAGAGTTTAGCTCCTGCGTCGTGAATTGGTCTATGGGCTGGGGCCCCGACGTTACCTATTTCAAGCAATTGCGCCGTAACCGTTCAATTCCTGTTATCTCCAGGTGAGTTACGTTGCGGTTTGCGATCGATTCGCTCCAAAACACTCTGCCATCGTCAATTAAATCGCCAGAGCCTTGAGTTCTATGCGGTGTACTGCACCACATCGTAACGCACTTGGGAGAACCTCACGAGGAAATGGTAAGCCGAAGGCCGGTGCAAGGATTTTGAAATATGACCCAAGATATTGTACGTCAAGAGTAATCGTCGACAGGATTTCATTCTAGCCTAATCCACACTTCTTTATCCCTGGCCTGGCAAACTCTTGATGACTGTGGCGTCTTTTTTGCACCAACGGTTGGCCAACGATCAATTCCAAACTTTGAAACCAATATTAGGGGCTGGCTATTCTGAGACCCCTAAAATATTCCTCACAGTTTCCAGGGATTTTCTTTTGACTCCCTGGCAAAATACTGGCCCGCCTACCATGAAACGAACACAACAACCTTGAAAAGCACAGTCGCCGTGAAACAGCAATCACCCGGCCCGCGGCCCGGGGATCACGGCATCCCGATTTTCTTCCCTCATCACCACCACCACGACGAGCACATGCCCGACCGCACCTGCCCGCACCCCACCGTCAACGCCACCGTCAACGCCACACCCAACGGCCTCGACGCCGACGCATCGCCGCACCGCCGCCTGCGCCCGCTCGGGGAGGGGGGTTGTATTATACTCGTCAGGTCCACAACATGAACGACGAGTTTACGGGAAGAATACATGTGGTACTATCAGGCACTTGCCTCTAAGCCCGTCACGCACCTCGGCATGACGACCGCAACCCCGTTATCCGTCCAAGGCCGCCGCCGCCCCGCCTTTCTCACTAGCGCCGAACTGCACCCACCTCCCGCACGCCAACACCGAGACCCGCAGCTTCCCTTATGCCGCCCACCCAGACACCCGTACAAGACGCGCACCCCGCCGAGTTGAATCGAGCGATGGATTGGGATAATGGGATAGATGATCTCGGTGCGTACCTTCCTTCCTCCATTATTTGGCCCATTTGTGTAGCTGTTTACAAGCTGTCCGGTCGGCCGCAGCCGTCTACAGGATTCTCAAAACGCCTAAACCTTGCTAGCAGGTGCGGTCTGATGACTGCGAGTTTGTTTCTCGACCTCCTCTGGAACCCATCGTTGAGCAGTGAGCACCATCGTGCTGGACACAAATCCATTGCGGTATGTAGCAGTACCTTCCTACGTCAGGTATTCATGTCCAACGACCGGCATGCGCGGTTTCGACTTTCTGCCCATTCATTGGTCGATCCTGTTCCGGTGTATCTTGGCATGACTGGTGGGAACCGTGTTGGGTTGTACCGTCGACCCTGCAACTCGCCTATGTTTACAATGTTTGATATGGGGAACATTTCGGACTCTCATCGGGCGGGTCGTTGGCGGGGAAGACTGTGGGTCTATAGTTTACCAGGCTGGATTACAGCATGTATTAGAGCCGGGATCACTCAGCATAGATAAGGGTGAAGGCAGGATAACTTTTATGATACGGTCATATACAAGACGTTTGGCGAAGGTAGTTGCTTTAGAAATACGACCTCACATATGTATCCAGGCTCCGCCCGGCAGGGCCATGCCTCAGATATAAAAATAAAACTTCTTGTCACAAAATCTCATCCCCAAGTTTGACCTTCCTTTTTTGGGATATTGGCGTTGAGTTCCAGATTGGGAAATCAGTAGAAAGTGGGATGTTCCACCGTAAAAAAAATAGAGAGGGTGGGACATCCCATAATAATGTAGGTATGGGACATCCCACAGTGAGAATAATAGTGGGATGTCCCACATTAAGAAATAAAGGCTGGGACGCCCCATGATAATGTAGCTATGGGACATCCCAAATTGAAAAGAATGGTGGGACATCCCAAGGTAAAAATAAAAGAGGTGGGATGTCCCATGATAATGCTGTGGGACGTCCCATGGCCGATAGGAGGTGTGGTATGTCCCTTGTGCATCCAAAAATACATACATCTCATGTGACATGTCACACCCATATAGCCTTGACCAAGTAGAAGGCAGTATACATGGACATAAGCTGACAGACCACCATCCGAACGATAGTCAAGTAACAGACAGTATGTACAAATGAGGGATCAAATCCGAAAAAGCCGATGGCCGAGATCACCGTGGAGTCTGTCGTAAAGTAAATGATTGTTTTGAGGCCGATACCGAGGGAGGAATAATATTTCAACTCGGCAGGCCAATTCTATGTATAGGAAAATGGGAGGGTACACTAAATCTCAGAGGAATCCGGAGTCAAGGTGGGCGAGAAATAAAAGTTTTCAATTTTGAGGGTCAAAAGGCATTGATGTGGCTGTGAAGGGGACCTGTCAAAGAGGTCTGTGTTTGATCAGCAATTCCCGCCTGCCTCTTGGGTGGTCAAGTCGAATGACGAGCCACAGACCGTGCTCGACTGCGGGAACAACCGCGCGAAGGGAGCTATCAAGCGAGGTACGAGCTACGTACTGATAGAGTGTCTGTTGAGAGAGACTACATGAATCCCCATGGAATTCAATGTCGGCCCGCGAAGGGACAACGTAAGCGGGCGGAACAAATAATGGAGGAAGGAAGGTACGCACCGAGATCATCTATCCCATTATCCCAATCCATCGCTCGATTCAACTCGGCGGGGTGCGCGTCTTGTACGGGTGTCTGGGTGGGCGGCATAAGGGAAGCTGCGGGTCTCGGTGTTGGCGTGCGGGAGGTGGGTGCAGTTCGGCGCTAGTGAGAAAGGCGGGGCGGCGGCGGCCTTGGACGGATAACGGGGTTGCGGTCGTCATGCCGAGGTGCGTGACGGGCTTAGAGGCAAGTGCCTGATAGTACCACATGTATTCTTCCCGTAAACTCGTCGTTCATGTTGTGGACCTGACGAGTATAATACAACCCCCCTCCCCGAGCGGGCGCAGGCGGCGGTGCGGCGATGCGTCGGCGTCGAGGCCGTTGGGTGTGGCGTTGACGGTGGCGTTGACGGTGGGGTGCGGGCAGGTGCGGTCGGGCATGTGCTCGTCGTGGTGGTGGTGATGAGGGAAGAAAATCGGGATGCCGTGATCCCCGGGCCGCGGGCCGGGTGATTGCTGTTTCACGGCGACTGTGCTTTTCAAGGTTGTTGTGTTCGTTTCATGGTAGGCGGGCCAGTATTTTGCCAGGGAGTCAAAAGAAAATCCCTGGAAACTGTGAGGAATATTTTAGGGGTCTCAGAATAGCCAGCCCCTAATATTGGTTTCAAAGTTTGGAATTGATCGTTGGCCAACCGTTGGTGCAAAAAAGACGCCACAGTCATCAAGAGTTTGCCAGGCCAGGGATAAAGAAGTGTGGATTAGGCTAGAATGAAATCCTGTCGACGATTACTCTTGACGTACAATATCTTGGGTCATATTTCAAAATCCTTGCACCGGCCTTCGGCTTACCATTTCCTCGTGAGGTTCTCCCAAGTGCGTTACGATGTGGTGCAGTACACCGCATAGAACTCAAGGCTCTGGCGATTTAATTGACGATGGCAGAGTGTTTTGGAGCGAATCGATCGCAAACCGCAACGTAACTCACCTGGAGATAACAGGAATTGAACGGTTACGGCGCAATTGCTTGAAATAGGTAACGTCGGGGCCCCAGCCCATAGACCAATTCACGACGCAGGAGCTAAACTCTCAAACAAACGATAAGACAAAAAAGAAGAGGATATTTGGAGTCATTGTTTCAATTGTGTATTCACGTGGCTCACTTCGCTAACTATATGTCTCCAGGATAGTCTGAGAACGTTCTCTTTCAGAATTCAACAAATATGCGAGGAAATATTGACGCACCAGAAGGACACCGGGGTGCTTGATGAGAGGGACCGCAGCGCTGAAGTCTGAGTACTTACAATTTTTTTGACGTGGAAAGGAAACCGTGTTCTCTGCTGGTGATTCCAAGTGGATCGCTTAAAAAGAAGCGATCAGACTCACTTGGACCAACGAATTGGGAGGAAGAATGGCACACTAAAGGAACGGGCGTACCCCAGGTAGAAGTTTAGTATAACGGATCTGAGTGAGGCGTTGATGTTGGTATATCCCGACGTTGGACCAAGCTCCGAGGAATTGAAAGGAGACATGGGCACTTACCATAATCGCGCGCATTATTGCCTGGGCACCAGTTCATTCAAAGTGGGGTATTCAACTCTGGAGATAATATTGAACGGAATATATACTTACAAATACCAAAAGGGATTTAGACGACGGTGGAGGCAAATAAATATGTGCGCCCGCGG